>WNWK01005597.1:27500-118016 GCA_009830355.1 Cherax destructor
GCCTCTCTCAGTTCCCGCTAGGCTAGACAGGATAAGGTAAGGCTCCTGGGCTCCCCTCACGACTCTCTTAATATATGCTACCAAAACATCCAACGAGTGTATTCATTACTCTAATATCTCCTTAAGCACCCACCCAACAAAGCATGTAGACAACAACACAAGTTAGAAAGGGCGAAATGCTCCCTCTACATTCAAAAGACAAAGAATCAACTGAACTTCTTAAAGTTCTCACACCTTCGCAAAGAGTGAAAAGAAATACGGATTAGAGAGGTGGAAAACATTGAGATAAATCTGAATTCATCAGAAACAGGGAGCAAAAAGCCACAAATAAAATTGAAAGAAGCCCAAAATACTTTCTCGTGTATATGACATCCACATGCAAAGTAACAAAACGAAGAAAGCAACTTGCAAAGACCAAGGAGCTGTACACGTCACCACACGCAGAGTACAAACGAGACAGAAAACTGGGAAGTAAACATAAGAGCTGCACAAACGTCCGAGATGACAAAGAAAGCTAAGAAAATGTCAACACCAGAACCACTCCTGCTCCTAATGTAAATAAATGGCCTACCTAAGGGGTGCAGTCTTATTCGTATCCATCTGTGGAAGTTGTAAAACTAATGAGAGGTATAAGAGCTGGAGAAGCCACAGACAGCGTCCAGAGAGACCTAAACAGGCTGTCAGACATGCTCCAAGAAGCAAGTGCTTGAGTTCAAACAAAACAAATGCAGGGTCATGCTGACTGAAGAGAATGAAGACCAGAGTTAGTACATATATAGTCCTGGAGGTGAATAACAGCGAAAGAAAGGGATCCAGAGGTAAACACGACACCAAACGTATCGCCGGAGGTGCATATTTACCACATAACTTTAAGAGGTATATACAAGACTTGCAAATCTCAGAAGAACATACAAGAATTATTATATTACTCGTAAACAACTACCTACATATAGTTGAATGAAGATAACCAACAGTTGGGTATCTTTACTGAAAAGACGTTTCGCCAACCAGTAGCTTCATAATCCAATATGGAAAACATACACCGGAGCGGAAGACATGAAGAGGTAATTTGAGGTCATCGGTCCCTCAGATTTAATAGATAAATTGAAGCACACAGGAACTTGGAGAAAGAATCTCTCAGGCTTTCATACACGACCTCTGTTATACCATTTTCAAGTACAGTATAAGGCTCCATTATACAATCAATCATTTGCATAAGATGTTAGAAGAGAGCATAAGCCGCCAAGTGGATTAAAAGACGCTATATTGCAGGAAAAAACCCTTCATCAGTGATACAAGGTATCCTTCAGAGCTGGACGCCAAGACACAGCAACACCACCTTATAAGGTGAGAAGCATATAACTGGCGCGTGTACACAACTAAAAGAGCTAAAGAACAAGTGTGGTGGGGAGAGGCATAAGGGGAAGCAATCAGATGACAGGGCAGAGGAGGGCACAGATGACAGGGCAGAGGAGGGCACAGATGACAGGGCAGAGGAGGGCACAGAAGACAAGCACAAAAACATTTGAGGACACGTTTATGTTAGACCCCGCTAAGACACTCAAAACAAGAGCAGCAGCTCAGCAAAGCAGCATGTGGTTAATACACAGCAGCATCTGGTTAATACACAGCAGCATCTGGTTAATACAAAGCAGCATCTGGTTAATATAAAACAGCATCTAGTTAATGGAAAACGTCTTTGTATTACCAATATTTTTCCGCACTGTTCCTTCCTTGAAAAATAAATAATATAGACATCTGTTTAAAAAAAACACAAGGGAAGGTAATGCTAAGTGTTAACTGGATGTAAGTAGAAGTTTTTAAAGCTTTACCTGTCTCTAAGTGTTCCGAAGACGGAAAAGAAACAGCAGTCCTGCAAGAGTGCAAAACATTTAACAGGCTTCCCACATAACTCCACATTGTTGCACCGCACGTGGAGAGGTTAACATAAGAAGATAACAAAGCATACCATGGGCGGGGATTGAACTTGTGGCGAGCGAGTCGTAATACTCCAGGCCAGCAGAAGGCCTACTGGCTCATACAAGGCAGGTTCTTATCAAAACCACCCATGTAACCCCCCCCTGGATCTTCTACGCCACAGGGTAAACAGGAGCATACTGGGCCAGGACAAACAAGAGCTAAGACCGTACGGGTCATACAACACCTGGAATTCCTCCCAACGCTTCTTCAAACTCAATAAAGCTCAATCCTGGGCAAAACGTCGCAGTAAAATAAGGGCATCGTCCGTGCTAAGTAACATTATATAGCAGAGATGTTACTGGGTGACAACGTCAGTAGACCAGGATGCAAAAACATCACATTGTTACTTCTTCTCATGTTAATTCATTGTGACTCCAGGCGATGCATGACTCCTACAGGTTTAACGCCTCACTTTGAATATAATGCCACTACTAAGTGATGGGCCGATACCCACATTTTTGCGGATACCGATACCAAATTTTACGTCGATACTTTTACCATTAAAATTTACCAGTACCACCCCCCCTACTACTGCTACTACCATTACTACTACTACCACCACTACCATTACTACTACTACTATTACTAACACTACTACTACTACCACTATTACTACTACCATTACTATTACTACTACCACTACTACTATAAATATTATTACTACCACCACCAGGATCGAGGATCGAGGATCGATCTTAAGTCTCTGGGTGTGGTGAGCACGGTAGCAGGTAGCGCGCCTCTCAGCAGACGAAGTATCGAGCCTCCACCATCCCATGTGCTGTATGACCCCTAATTGCTTCGGCTTCTGGGGGAACATAAACAAATTCTGCGCCTGGCGGTAAAACACGATGGCGTGTGATGAAGAAGCAATAATGTCGTCCCACCAGAGCGGAGGGAAGACACGTGGACGACAACACAGCTGAGTATGTCAAACGACAAAACCAACTTATGCAGGAATGTTGCTAATGTGTCTGTCCTGAGGGTCACAGAGTACTGCCAGCCCCACTAAAGCACACCAGAGTATGTACACATCCTACCCTTACTTACACAGAGAGAGAGAGAGAGAGAGAGAGTGTTTAGTTATAAGGCTGTTGAAATGTTCAGATATATGGGTGGGGAAATGCTCACACGTGGCTGGATACATTTTAAAAGTCAGCCTACAACTGGATTATTATACAAGTGTCCTAATCCAGTTGTGCACGTGGTTTAGGTGTCCCCATCTAGACCACGTGCCCAAAACTGACAGTCCCTAAAACACGTACACAAAATATACAGTGCCTAAACCACGTGCACAACACTGACAGCGCCTAAACCACGTGCACAAAACTGACAGCGCCTAAATCACGTGCACAACACTGACAGCGCCTAAACCACGAACACAACACTGACAGCGCCTAAACCACGTGCACAATACTGACAGCGCCTAAACCACGAACACAACACTGACAGCGCCTAAACCACGAACACAACACTGACAGCGCCTAAACCACATGCACACAAGCTTACTGACAGCGCCTAAACCACGTGCACAACACTGACAGCGCCTAAACCACGAACACAACACTGACAGCGCCTAAACCACGAACACAACACTGACAGCGCCTAAACCACGTGCACAACACTGACAGCGCCTAAACCACGTGCACAACACTGACAGCGCCTAAACCACGAACACAACACTGACAGCGCCTAAACCCCGTGCACAATACTGACAGCGCCTAAATATGGGCTGCGACATGGCTCTCTAAGCGACAGGAAAAAAAAAGTTACATAGAAAAACTGAAAACTCGAATAATGTCGACTAACAAAAGCGAATAACAAAAAAATAACAAAACATAATAGAGCATAACAAAATAACATAACAAAAGAGCATAACAAGAGCATAACAAGAACATTAACAAAAGAGCATAACAAGAGCATTAACAAAAGAGCATAACAAGATCATTAAAGAACATAACAAGAGCATTAACAAAAGAGCATAACAAGAGCATTAACAAAAGAGCATAACAAGAGCATTAACAAAAGAGCATAACAAGAGCATTAAAGAACATAACAAGAGCATTAACAAAAGAGCATAACAAGAGCATTAACAAAAGATCACTGCTTACAGTAATGACGGTAAAAAATAACTGACTTGATAAAGCTCTTAAGACAGGGCGAAACGTTGCCACAATAAAAGCTTGCTCTGTACCGGTTTCTCCCCCCCCCCTTAAACTTGAAATATCCTCTTTGACTTATAGAAAAAAAAAAGGAAAATATATTATAATTACAAAGAAGTGAGAGAGAGAAATCTTCTTGGCACCGCAAACTGTGCCAAAACAACAGTGGCATCTAAATATTTTATTATCACAGGAGTAAAACAATGGCAAAGAAATACAATAATACACATAATTAAACCTGACACTAGAATACTACAACCAGGAGGATAACTGTGTGGTTGTAACTGAAGACTACAACCAGGAGGATAACTGTGTGGTTGTAACTGAAGACTACAACCAGGAGGATAACTGTGTGGTTGTAACTGAAGACTACAACCAGGAGGATAACTGTGTGGTTGTAACTGAAGACTACAACCAGGAGGATAACTGTGGGTTGTAACTGAAACTACAACCAGGAGGATAACTGTGTGGTTGTAACTGAAGACTACAACCAGGAGGATAACTGTGTGGTTGTAACTGAAGACTACAATCAGGACGATAACTGTGTGGTTGTAACTGAAGACTACAACCAGGAGGATAACTGTGTGGTTGTAACTAGAATACTACAACCAGGAAGATAACTGTGTGGTTGTAACTAGAAGACTACAACCAGGATAACTGTGTGGTTGTAACTGAAGACTACAACCAGGATAATATCTGTGTGGTTGTAACTAAAGACTACAACCAGGATAATAACTGTGTGGTTGTAACTAGAAGACTACAACCAGGATAATAACTAGTAGACTACAACCAGGAGAATAACTGTGTGGTTGTAACTAGTAGACTACAACCAGGATAATAACTAGAAGACTACAACCAGGATAATAACTGTGTGCTTGTAACAGAATAGAGGAAATAGATGAAATGGTTATAAGCATGACCATAATTTTTAAAGGGGTAGACTGGTAAGCCAGCGGAAGGCCTCGGTCAGATGACCAAAAGCTCCAGCTGCGAGTCATCATATGACTAAGACCCGCGTCAGGAAACACTTTTTCATCCATAACTCTGCCACTACTTCCTCGTTTATCATCATTGATAATTCTCTAGCTCTTCATTTTATACTTATTTCACATTCTCTTCTAGATAATAATAATCTTCCACATACTATTCCACTATGTGTTTTCCTCCACCTTCTTTCATTAATTCTTCTAGTGTTCCTCATCTCCCACTTTCACTTTTCCACCTCGCATTCTTTTAACATCACCTGATCTGTTGCTACCTCCTCCTCCTCCTCCGCTATAACCATCATTTGTACCCTTACCCCACGTGCCTTACTCCCCCCTCCTTTACCAACACCTCTTCTCTCCCTTTCCAGGATGAGTCATCTGTGGGGTGTCGTGTCTGGAGTCTGTCTGGATAATAAAGCAGCCAACTCTCCCTCCTCCTCACTACCTTATAGGAACAATCCAGTGTCACTCATACACCATGACCAGCAATCACCAGGCCCAGACAAACACTATTGCCGGAGGTAGTAGTCTAGTTTCCTCTTGAAAACTTCTACAGTTGTTTTGGCACCATTTCTTGTATCTACTGGTAGCAGGCTAAAGTGTCTTCCGCCACAGATGTTGACAAAGCGTTCTCTTATTGCGCCCATGGCGTTTCTGCTGTTCGCTGGATTTATTCTAAACCTCCTGTCTCTTTCACCCCAGATTCAGGACCTACCCCTCAAGTTTTTTTTTAATATATATCAGCCATATCTTCTCTGTTCTAGAGAGGACAACCCAAGTTCGTTAAAGCGTCCCTAGTAGTTTCGATGGTTTGTTGACTACGAGAGCTGTAAAGGGTCTCTGCCGCACATTTTCCAGTTCTGCTGTCTCGCCTGTCTTGCAACGTTCTGTAAGAACACAACAATATTCGATACGTAGAATCATAAGTGATATAAATAGCACCATCATTCGCGAGTCTGTGTTTTGAAAGTTATTAATGTCTATATCTAGACCTCCAATTAAGTCTCTACAACAAACACCTCAGCTGGAGATCGAAACACACACACATACACACACATACGGGGCAGGGCCAGGAGCTGTGAATCGACCCCTGCAACCACAAATAGGTGAGAACACACACACACAATTAATTATATATATATATATATATATATATATATATATATATATATATATATATATATATATATATATTCTATGTGAGCTTTATTTAAAGACAGAATACACTGACAAAAAATACAAACAAATACATTGGTACATTATATCAAGATTATGAATCTCCTCCAGCTCCTCCGACGCAGGACGCGAGCCAAGTATGCAGCAAGCATTTTCCCTCTGGATGGCCACACTGAGGCGCCCTGTGCCAAAACAACCACAGGGGGAGTTAGGCCTTTCGTGTTGCAATCAACACATCATCAGGAGCTTGAAAAGTTGCAGAAATGAGTAAGTAATCTTCGCAAATTCGTTCCGAGGGACGCCTTGCTGAAACTGAGGGTGGTGGAGGGACAACATTCAGTACCCCAGGCACACCGAGTGCCTAGTGCCAGGGAGAATAAGTGTTATAGGAAACAGAGAAAAATCAGCCCATAAGCAAAGGTAATTTAGTGATTACCTAGCAAAATTAGCATTGGTAACATGCTGGTTATCAAGATTATCGATCGAACTTAAGAAATAAAAAGGACTTTATATTCTGAATAAAGCTGTGTCTGGCAATTTGCCTTTGGGAAAATTCCACAACAATTTAAGGAAAACACGAAAGGACTAGAGCTATCATTCAACTCCTGTGTAGCTTGTTCGCGATTCTTGCATTAATATATATATACGAATAACTAACGTTCAATAGAGTAGAAATAAGGTGATTATTTTCGGTGTAACCAGAAACCTTCTTGGAACGATACTAAACTAGTTGGAAAGAAATCCTTACATAGACGAACATGTCAGGTGTACACACGGGAGGGGAGGCTGGGGGAGGGGGGTAAACCTCCCCAGAAGCAAATGATTTTCTTTTCTTTTTCACTTAATGACTAATTTTCACTGTTTTATACTGACCAGTGACCACAAAACCACGATAGTTTAAAAAAAATCACATGTATACCGAAAATCGTGTTTTAAGTTCCACCCGGAATTAAAGGTAAGCCTGGGCAGGCGATGCAACATACCCCCAATGAAACGTAGAGACGCCATTGGTACACTAAGAGAAAACACCATAAGTGTCCGGGGCCCAAGACTGTTCAACAGCCTCCCACCAAGCATATGGGGAATTACCAATAGACCCCTGGCTGCCTTCAAGAGGGAGCTGGACAGATACTTAAAGTCGGTGCCGGATCAGCCGGGCTGTGGTTCGTACGTTGGACTACGTGCGGCCAGCAGTAATAGCCTGGTTGATCAGGCCCTGATCCACCGGGAGGCCTGGTCGTGGACCGGGCCGCGAGGACGTTGATCCCCGGAATGCCCTCCAGGTAGACTCCAGGTATTGGCAACAGAATAAAATAGTTGATAAGCACTGCAGTAGGCATGCTCTCCTTGGGTAACATTGATAATGGATTGGGCGAATATTTTCTAGTGGGTTTAGGTTTGAAAAAGACGTGCCTAGCATGGGATGGTAGGCCTACTGCAGTGTTCCTTCTTATGTTTTTATATCGGGTTGCCCACACAGCCAGCAACACAACTGCTCATAGAGTACTTGCCCACATTTTTCACTTCTCAATCTGGCTTAAATTCAGCATATTCACAAGAGGTGGGCGCCTGGCATCACGTTTACGCACGTTCCACCTTAATTTTCCTTGGTCAACGACCTTTCATAAGAGTGGATGTGACCGGCATCAGTAAACCAGGTCAAACTAGTCGACAAGAGTGAAGAGATGAACAAAAAGCTATTAACCGAACCCAACAAACACAACTCCAAGAGTACAACATCACCAGTACAACCTCACGAGTACAACATCACCAGTACAACCTCACGAGTACAACATCACCAGTACAACCTCACGAGTACAACATCACCAGTACAACCTCACGAGTACAACATCACCAGTACAACCTCACGAGTACAACATCACCAGTACAACCTCACGAGTACAACATCACCAGTACAACCTCACGAGTACAACATCACCAGTACAACCTCACGAGTACAACATCACCAGTACAAACTCACGAGTACAACATCACCAGTACAACCTCACGAGTACAACATCACCAGTACAACCTCACGAGTACATCACCAGTACAACCTCACGAGTACAACATCACCAGTACAACCTCACGAGTACAACATCACCAGTACAACCTCACGAGTACAACATCACCAGTACAACCTCACGAGTACAACATCACCAGTACAACCTCACGAGTACAACATCACCAGTACAACCTCACGAGTACAACATCACCAGTACAACCTCACGAGTACATCACCAGTACAACCTCACGAGTACAACATCACCAGTACAACCTCACGAGTACAACATCACCAGTACAACCTCACGAGTACATCACCAGTACAACATCACGAGTACAACCTCACGAGTACAACATCACCAGTACAACCTCACGAGTACAACTTCACGAGTACACAAACACCGACCTTGTTTCTAACACGACATTATCCGATGCTTCTTTTTTTTTCTACGCCAGGCAAACTTTCTCCACGAACCCCCCCCTCGCCCCCCGGGCCACTATTCCTCTTTACCAACACAAAACTTTACACATATGCAAATCACTTACATAAAACGTGTGCAACTGTCTCAGTCTTTCACAACAAGACACAAGGTACACAGCATCCACAGTAAACCAACGACACGAGAGAGAGAGAGAGAGAGAGAGAGAGAGAGAGAGAGAGAGAGAGAGAGAGAGAGAAATAATCTCAGTAACACTAGGGAGTGAGAGTAGAGATAGGAGAGGGCTTGGAATGTCTGGTCACATTCACACACAATTACACAATTCACAACTCGCCCACAAACTGCACATCAAACTAGACGCCGGTCAAGGGCTGTGGATCCAGGGAGTCGGAGCTATCCTCCTCTTCCTAGAATCATTCCTGATCGCCTGCCTTTTCCTCCACACCCCCTCATGACCCTTGGGTATTTAGCGATTTCGCATGAATGTAACAATGAAGAAAAGTGCGAGGTGGTTGTGATTCACTGCACCTGGGACGCAGTTAGTCGGGACCTGGGGATTATTTTGCTTCAAGATGCCAGATCAACCAGGCGGTGATGGATATGTGGATCAGCGGGCCGCCAGCAGCAACAGCCTGGTTGACCAGACTAGCACCAGACGCTTTCACTGGGACCACGTTTCGCTCTGTGAAGAGTTTCATCAACATCTGCAACCTGTGCATTAGGCTTCATGCTTGTCTGCAATGTGATATTTGACCTGTGACTTGCAGTCCTAAGCAGCGGTTAACTCCGGGCGGTGATTCTGCTGACGAGGTGGCTGGTATGTGTCTAGCCCTAGTCTAGCCCACCCATCTGAGCCATCAACACTACAGGTCACTCACCCTCAGCGCCTCGCCCCTCTCCTTCCTCTCTCATCCCCCTTCGTCAGAATCTCCTTCACCACCTCCACCGTAGCCGCCCCTCATTTGCCTGTTATACATGTGAATTTATACATTGTTACTGAACAACGCCCTGTTCGACCCCCCCTTTTTCTTCTGGTAGCGGCCCACCCTCCACTACCCCACATTAACCACGTTACTTTATTAGGTTTTAAGGGGCACGTCAGTTCCCCTGTCTTCTAATATGTTATTTTTACCTATAATCTGAGCTTTGTTTACACCTGTGCAACACAATTGTCCTCAAAGATTTGTTAAGTTATACCATGAATTAAGGAAAGATCTTAGACTTCACCTTACGAAAGCAAACAAAGCAAATGCGATAGTAACTATGGACAAGGTAGATTATAGGGGAAGAATAAACATGATATTAGGAGACAGGGAAACTTACGCGCCTCTTAAATCGACTACATGAGAGCTTCTTATCACACTCCACCAGTCAGGTATACATAAATATCCCTATGTATACACATCTACTCTGAACGCACACAAACATCAACAGATACACACTCTTAAGAACACAAAGTGACAGTAATCACCTCTATCCTAAGTACGTCACCTCCCGTACATCTTCCCCCTGCTAACCCACCCTGCTAACCCACCACTTTCAACTCTCTTCATTCTCTCTCCTGCTGTTTGTGCTGACAATAATACAGTTATATAATACAGTTATATACAACTAGTATCTTCATCGGACTAAAAAAAAAAAAAGATCAGGTAAAGACAATTTACATCAACGAAAGTTAATTTTTTTTAGGGGTGTGTACACAACGTACAAATTATTTTTCTTACAGTGGTCTTGAGAAGACACAGATGTTGTGGGAACAAAATACATTATGTAGATTCAACCTGCGATAACCCAGTAAAATCAATGTAATTTACTTTTACTGAGGCTCCTGAAGTGTTGAATGATTTGCTAAAAACGTGACGTTGAGAAACTCCACCTCAACTAAGAGAAAAATATCGATAAAATCAAAGCAAAATATAGAATGAAGCACAGCTAGCAGAGCTGGGAGGGTGACAGTAATGGATCTGGAGTGATTATGTAGCATGATGTAACCTACGAAGGCAACAAAATAACTATTGCCTCATCCAGGATGATAGGATGGATAACAAGCGCCCCACCTTACATGGCAGGTGAAATTGCCCTGCTAGAAAACGAACGCCGATCGTTCACCCCTTGGGCGAACTCGGTTCAAATATCTGAAACACTGGGAGCGTCCGGGCACAATGTGCTCACCCTGCAGGATACAGCAGATGTATTCCAAGCCAACCGAAAGACTGGTCAGTAGCAGCGTCTCGAACCACGCAAGCACAACACGGTGAGTACACGCCACAGTTGCAATATACATACGTACACTACCGGGAATTGGTTGTGAATTCCAGCCACAGTAGCACAGTACTGTGATTTTTAATTCTCTACTGTTTGAATTCAAATCTTTACACACAGGGTACGTAAGAATGACATCTTTACACACAGGGTACGTAAGAATGATATCTTTACACACAGGGTACGTAAGAATGACATCTTTACACACAGGGTACGTAAGAATGACATCTTTACACACAGGGTACGTAAGAATGACATCTTTACACACAGGGTACGTAAGAATGATATCTTTACACACAGGGTACGTAAGAATGACATCTTTACACACAGGGTACGTAAGAATGATATCTTTACACACAGGGTACGTAAGAATGACATCTTTACACACAGGGTACGTAAGAATGACATCTTTACACACAGGGTACGTAAGAATGACATCTT
Organism: Cherax destructor; assembly: GCA_009830355.1. Lineage (NCBI taxonomy): Eukaryota > Metazoa > Arthropoda > Malacostraca > Decapoda > Parastacidae > Cherax > Cherax destructor. The sequence goes on from WNWK01005597.1 coordinate 38,949, forward strand.
TACACACAGGGTACGTACGAATGACATCTTTACACTCAGGGTACGTAAGAATGACATCTTTACACACAGGGTACGTAAGAATGACATCTTTACACACAGGGTACGTAAGAATGACATCTTTACACACAGGGTACGTACGAATGACATCTTTACACTCAGGGTACGTAAGAATGACATCTTTACACACAGGGTACGTAAGAATGACATCTTTACACACAGGGTACGTAAGAATGACATCTTTACACACAGGGTACGTAAGAATGACATCTATACACACAGGGTACGTACGAAGGACATCTTTACACACAGGGTACGTAAGAATGACATCTTTACACACAGGGTACGTAAGAATGACATCTTTACACACAGGGTACGTAAGAATGACATCTTTACACACAGGGTACGTACGAATGACATCTTTACACACAGGGTACGTAAGAATGACATCTTTACATACAGGGTACGTAAGAATGACATCTTTACACACAGGGTACGTAAGAATGACATCTTTACACACAGGGTACGTAAGAATGACATCTTTACACACAGGGTACGTAAGAATGACATCTTTACACACAGGGTACGTACGAATGACATCTTTACACACAGGGTACGTAAGAATGACATCTTTACACACAGGGTACGTAAGAACGACTCAACAGATCGACTTCAAATTTTCAAGGATCATGTAACTCTTGGTATCCCCACACGGGTCTTGTAGTCAATTTTACATCACTATCAATTTTACGTGCAATAACTTTAGAAAAGTTCCTTTGATCATCTTCAAACTTTTAACCACAGAAGAACAAAGAGGAACACTACCGTGACCGGAACAATACACGATCCAAGTTGGACCGAAACGTCGTCGTAAGCTTTTATGTGTCTCCTGTGTGCGGGTTATCTGTGTATTGTATACCTTATTAGACATCCCTGAATGGAGACCCTTAAAGTGGTTGAATGGATTTATTTTCCTCATAACTGGAGAATCCATTCATCGGATCGGATTCAAATCTTGAATGGTTGTGTACACTAACGAGAACTAGACGTAAGTAAGTGTCCTATGACCAAAATCACATTCCCAGCGTCCTGGGAATGACTGCGATGACTTCCAAAAACCTCAGTTGCAGAGCTTCGAACCCTCAAAACGACTCCTTGGTGCAGATTTGACCTTTTTTGTGGGTAAAATTGTGCGAAATTTTGTCATCACGATGATAATACATGAGTCTACCTCTTCTGAACTGCTTCAGTATTTAATGTGTGTTGCGTCTTACGGCCAGGATGACAACCATTCACTCTGGAGATCAATGGTATAAAATACCGACACCATGGAAAAATAAACACAAATGCAGTATAATTCGATCTTTTACTGACTACGTTTCGCCCACAAAGTGGGCTTTAATCAAGTCACAAACAGGTCTACCTGGGTAAGGAATACATGAGTATATGCAGTGTTGAGAGTTAGGTGGAGATCTACCTTTACCCAGGTACATCTATTTGTGACTTGATAAAGCCCACTGTGTGGGCGAAACATAGTTAATAAAGGATCCCAATATACTGCACTTGTATTTATTTTTCCACTCATTCACTTTAGTTTGTTTGTGTGGGCAAATCTGTCAGTACAATAATTTTTTTCTAAGCTTGGAATCGCTGGTTAGGATTCTTACTAAACGTATAAACGTCACTACCTCAAAAAAATGTAAACATATTTTATTTCTCAGAGCACCGTAAAAGATTTTAAAAATAATAAAAATACAAATGAAAAAAATATTGCAAACTCGCGTTTACATGTTTCTATATTTCAGGAGTTGGATTCCTTGCTGTAAATACTACCTGGAATATACCTGGAGAGGGTTTCGGGGGTCAACGCCCCCGCCGCCCTGTATGTCTCGCGCCCCAGGTTTTCGCTTATAACTTCAGAACCCTTGTGATCTATTACTGACACACGCAACTGCTCTCTGCTCAACATCACAATAAAAGACCATTCCCGAAATTGATTTTGACGAGACTGCTTAAAGATCCTTTTTTGATGGGGATCACAATTTCAGGTATTGTCCATCATTACTAATATTGTTATTGATTTTAGATTCTAATATAAACACAGGTGTTACATCAGTAAGCCACACCAAGCCTACTCTTTGACACACATATTTTAATTATAGTTTTTAAAAGCAAACAAGAGCAAAACATTTATTATAAGCGTGTAAACTGTGTTAAAAACAATGTTCTGGCAGTAAAACGATTTGTTGGTAATATAATAATACGTAATATTTTATCTATACAATTTGGATGACATTAAGCTCTGGGAAAGAGACGATACTCCAGATATTTTTTACTTATTGGTCATTACATGAGAAGTAGTGATTAGTGGTAACCCGCGTGATGACAGACACTCAGGAGATTAAGTTACCTGTATACCCAGAAGGTGGTCCAAATATACAGATCAATCAATCTCCTTGAGTTTCTGTCTGCATGTAAGTTATTACTGAGCACTGGCAAGTGTTCATTACACTTTAGTTATTCACGAGAAGTAATATTTCAAACATCAAGAGAAGGACATTACGTTCTATTTCCCATTGTCCTTGAAACTGTTTGAAGGTAAAACCTTCTTTAATTTGCTAAGGAACGTCTTAAAATGTTATTGAATGGAGAAAGTAAAATGTCATCCTCAACGTATCTCAAACCCAACTCATCAGAAAGTAAAATCTGTGTTAATAAAGTCTCAGAACATTAAGTCAAAAAAATTGGTCGTGATTGAGCCAATGGATTTTCCACTCCACTACCCTAAGTCTGCCCGTAAAAAAAAAAATATCATAAACATACATCATTAAACTTACATTACACTTGCAACGTTAGGCTTGCGAAGTTAGGCTTGCGAAGTTAGGCTTGCGAAGTTAGGCTTGCGAAGTTAGGCTTGCTAAGTTAGGCTTGCGAAGTTAGGCTTGCTAAGTTAGGCTTGCTAAGTTAGACTTGCGAGTTGCAGGATTTAAAAAGAGATACTGTGTAAAAGAAGAAAGCTTTATGGATACCCGTAACGTAGATGATGATGACGTGAAGGATGGGAAGCTAGATTGGAATGAAGTATAGAGGAAGTGAACATACTGAGATACTTGGGAGAGATTGTGTGGGTTGCTGGATGAAGGGAACTTTAAAAGAATCACCGAATAGGTGAGAGGAAGAAGGTAGCTGGTGTTCTGAAGTCTGTGGAAAGAAGTTTGTCAGTGGATGTGATAAAAAAAAGAGTACTTTATCAGAGTTTTGTGGTTTAGCATATTTTGCATGGGTGAGACATGACATTGTCGATATTGTGAATAAAACAATGGTATACAATTTCAACAAATAGTTAAGTAAGACATGTGCAACAATTAGGTATCTTTATTCAGTCGAATATTGAGGAGACCTCCACTGTTTTTGCTGACTCTTCTGTATTCAACTGAAGAAGTCGACTGTGTAGGCGAAACGTTTCGGCATAAAGATGCCTAATTATTGCAAACGTGTCTTGTTTTCGATGTTGCAGTGAGGAGGAGGTTGGAGGCAATGGAGATGTGCTCTGAAGTTGGTGTGTTGCATAAATATTATATAAAAGAGTAAGGAGTGGATAAATTAGGCTGTTGGTGTGGCAGGTACAGTTCAGGGGACAGGAGAGGTTACTGTGATGGTTAAATAACTTAATACACAATAATACAAGATTAATTATTCAAGAAGTGTATAAATCTAGGATGGATAAGTGTAGAGGACATCATGTAGAGGGTTAAGAGAAGGTTTTTTGAGAGATAAGGTATTAAGCATCCTGCAGGCATAGTCGTTGAGCGGAGACACACAGTTTTTGGGATATGTGATGCTGGAGTTTGAGCAAGGTAACATCTATTAAGAAATTCAATGAAATCTGTTTGGTGAACCTTCGCTTTTGGAGGCGAGAGATACACTGGATGTGATGTCTGTGTACTTCTGGAAAGACAGCTATTGATTGAATGATGGTGAATGTCTCCTTCTTTGGGCCAACCCACCTTGCTGGGAAACAGCCTATTTGTTACCCGACTCTCAAAAGCAATTTTACTTTCAAGAATACGAATTTGTTGAAATTTTGGAACTGACAGAAAGTTTTACTCTAAATTTTCTTCATGTAATTATTATATTTAGTGTGCAAATGTACGTGACTGCGGTTGGAGTCACGTACACGATGGAACACAACACTTCTTTCATAACATTTTCTAACATCTCTTGTGTTCATACAGACGCTATTCAAAATTTTATCTATAAATCAAGAGGCACTTTACCTGTTCAACCTACTATGTCACTCTTGCAGACCTTTTGCACTCTTGTTCGACTTAGATCATTTACAAAGTCACTTTGTCAAATGGTCCAGTAGACCTGAACGTCGTCCAGACCCTTCTTTATGTGCAGGTTGTTGTAAAACTTTTAGACTGTTTGTCACTACTTTGTTTCAGACCCTGTTTGTCACTCTTGTTTCAGACCCTGTTTGTCACTCTTGTTCCAGACCCTGTTTGTCACTCTTGTTCCAGACCCTGTTTGTCACTCTTGTTCCAGACCCTGTTTGTCACTCTTGTTCCAGACCCTGTTTGTCACTCTTGTTCCAGACCCTGTTTGTCACTCTTGTTCCAGACCCTGTTTGTCACTCTTGTTCCAGACCCTGTTTGTCACTCTTGTTCCAGACCCTGTTTGTCACTCTTGTTCCAGACCCTGTTTGTCACTCTTGTTCCAGACCCTGTTTGTCACTCTTGTTCCAGACCCTGTTTGTCACTCTTGTTCCAGACCCTGTTTGTCACTCTTGTTCCAGACCCTGTTTGTCACTCTTGTTCCAGACCCTGTTTGTCACTCTTGTTCCAGACCCTGTTTGTCACTCTTGTTCCAGACCCTGTTTGTCACTCTTGTTCCAGACCCTGTTTGTCACTCTTGTTCCAGACCCTGTTTGTCACTCTTGTTCCAGACCCTGTTTGTCACTCTTGTTCCAGACCCTGTTTGTCACTCTTGTTCCAGACCCTGTTTGTCACTCTTGTTCCAGACCCTGTTTGTCACTCTTGTTCCAGACCCTGTTTGTCACTCTTGTTCCAGACCCTGTTTGTCACTCTTGTTCCAGACCCTGTTTGTCACTCTTGTTCCAGACCCTGTTTGTCACTCTTGTTCCAGACCCTGTTTGTCACTCTTGTTCCAGACCCTGTTTGTCACTCTTGTTCCAGACCCTGTTTGTCACTCTTGTTCCAGACCCTGTTTGTCACTCTTGTTCCAGACCCTGTTTGTCACTCTTGTTCCAGACCCTGTTTGTCACTCTTGTTCCAGACCCTGTTTGTCACTCTTGTTCCAGACCCTGTTTGTCACTCTTGTTCCAGACCCTGTTTGTCACTCTTGTTCCAGACCCTGTTTGTCACTCTTGTTCCAGACCCTGTTTGTCACTCTTGTTCCAGACCCTGTTTGTCACTCTTGTTCCAGACCCTGTTTGTCACTCTTGTTCCAGACCCTGTTTGTCACTCTTGTTCCAGACCCTGTTTGTCACTCTTGTTCCAGACCCTGTTTGTCACTCTTGTTCCAGACCCTGTTTGTCACTCTTGTTCCAGACCCTGTTTGTCACTCTTGTTTCAGACACTGTTTGTCACTCTTGTTCCAGACACTGTTTGTCACTCTTGTTCCAGACACTGTTTGCAGGGAGGAAAGTATACAGCTTTCTCAACATTATCTTTGGGTTCATTTTTAACTACTAATCTACTGTTGTTATATCAGTGAGCCACATCAATGCCCACTCTTTGTTACAAATCTTTCATTTATAGCTTCCCATAACAAGCTACCACGAAGCATTTACTAAAATATTTATACTGGCGTCTAAACTGCATAAAAGACCTGGCAGCAAAATAAGCTATTAAAATGATTTGTTATTAGTGATATTTGGTTGTGTAAACTTTAATATGACAATTTTATCAAACTGATTTCCGTGCAAAAACTAGAGGATACTTCTTCCGATCGGCTTCACATTAAACATTAAACGCAAGTTTATCTTGCTTAGAGAGAGGTTTGGACTGATTTTGGGCTGTGTAGGTTCCAATTTGCCAACTGAAGGAACTGGAATTTTTTTTTAGTGGGTTTTCATACGATAATTCGTGAATGATTTATCCGGCCGGGTTCAAACTATCAATGCCTTTTATTTGACAAAGAGATACTGGCTTCTGTGCAATAACTAGAGAATGCTTCTTCTGGCTGGTTATAAACTTTCAAAGCTGGTGTGTACTAGAAGAAGGGAGAATTTAGTTTTGGATTGTTTTGGTGTCAATTTAACATTGTTAATGATGGAACTGGGTCATCAGTCTAAAAGGCAGTAACCTGTAAATGCCTCTTCTGATTGGCTTCAAATCTTCAAAGCTGATATTCAACCACATTAAAAACTTATGCTGCAGTCTGTACCTTTTTTTTTTTTTGCATGGATTGAGGTAGAGGGAGTTGGGCTTGATGTATATCGGGATACTTATATCGGATCCCCCAGCGACCGATAACAAATCAATTTTTATTCCCAGGGGTCAAACTAATAATATACATTGTATGAACATACGCTGGTGGCGGAGGGGGAGGGGAAATAAAACCAGACAGGTTTCTTCAACAAATACCTGACGAAGTAGCCCGTTATAATTGCCTTGGAATGCAGACAGCAAGAACTAATAACCTGCTTGATAAAGGTAAATTGGTGTGCAGAGACTGACCCGCGGGGGCAGAAGCCTTCGAAACACTACGAAATGTGTACTGGACTGTTCACTGGCCATCCACCTCGCCACTCAACGTTCGCTGGCCATCCACCTCGCCACTCAACGTTCCCTGGCCATCCACCTCGCCACTCAACGTTCGCTGGCCATCCACCTCGCCACTCAACATTCCCTGGCCATCTACCTCGCCACTCAACGTTCCCTGGCCATCCACCTCGCCACTCAACGTTCCCTGGCCATCCACCTCGTCACTCAACGTTCCCTGGCCATCCACCTCGCCACTCAACGTTCCCTGGCCATCCACCTCGCCACTCAACGTTCACTGGCCATCCACCTCGCCACTCAACTTTCCCTGGCCATCCACCTTGCCACTCAACGTTCCCTGGGCATCAACCTCGCCACTCAACGTTCACTGGCCATCCACCTCGCCACTCAACGTTCCCTGGCCATTAACCTCGCCACTCAACGTTCCCTGGCCATCCACCTCGCCACTCAACGTTCCCTGGCCATCCACCTCGCCACTCAACGTTCCCTGGCCATCCACCTCGCCACTCAACGTTCCCTGGCCATCAACCTCGCCACTCAACGTTCACTGGCCATCCACCTCGCCACTCAACGTTCACTGGCCATCCACCTCGCCACTCAACGTTCCCTGACCATCCACCTCGCCACTCAACGTTCCCTGGCCATCAACCTCGCCACTCAACGTTCCCTGGCCATCCACCTCCACTCAACGTTCCCTGGCCATCCACCTCGCCACTCAACGTTCCCTGGCCATCCACCTCGCCACTCAACAGTTTCTTCTACGTCTACAACCTCAACCATTTATTAATAATTTTTTTCACTTAGTTTACACTCACTTCAACTACACAAAGGTGTTTACGTCCAGGGAGAAAGGGAAGAAGGGAAGGAAGGAGAGGGAAAAGGAGGGAGGGGGAAAAGGAGGGAGGGGGAAAAGGAGGGAGGGGGAAAAGGAGGGAGGGGGGAAATGGAGGGAGGGGTGGTTGGATCGACGAACCTCGAAAAATAATTCAGATATTCTACTCCTTCCTTAATGAATAACCTCGCAGGTCAACATAAACAGACTGTCCTTGAAAATATTGTCCGAATACTGACCCAGGACGACACAAAACGTCGTGTTGAGTCTCCTCTAAATACTGGGTTAATAGTAGTGTTACGTTCCAACCATCGCACTGCCAGTTTATTTTTCCAGACTGAGAACCTCAACTCTGTACATAAAACTGGTATTAAAAAGTTTCTCATGGTTCAGCAATTTTGATAAACAAATTCAAGTGTCAATCAGTTGTCCCAACGAATAAAGAAAACCAAATTTCTCAGAAACTTTCCTGACTTTGCACGATGGTGTTTGAAGTTATACGGCAATATGAACAGTATCTATGCATTTTCTATTAAATTTATTGCTTTCCTAATAACCAGATTGGCATCGGATCATTTCAATAAATGTTGGTGAGAGTTTATGTTGAACGTAAGTACTGTTGAAGTTGTCAGTCCTGGATCCTCACTTGTGTTCATTTAAACGTATTATTTCTCTGGCAGTTTCCCCTACATATATTTTATTAGATCATCCACATGGGATGTCAATCCCCACCAGCACTTTCTTCTTAGTTGTTATTATTCCTGTGTTCTGCAAGTTCTGGTATCGTGAACGAGGTGACTAGTTAACCTCTATTATTAGCCTGTTTTTTTTCTATTTTTGAGCTATTTACTGCAGTACCTACTGACGTTACTGGTGGTTTGTGCTATGTATTTTTGCAGTTTAGCTTCTTCAGTTCTGAAGAATGTAAGAGTAATGTAGCTTCATGAATATACTTTGATAATTTTAGATTCTTCCGTGAATAAAGGACTGCAAAGTCTGTTGGCACGTAGAGAAACTCTAATTAAGACATCATTTTAGTTTCACCATCATGACGTGACCAGTAGTGTAGGAAGTGTTTCTTTCCATCAGGTTTATGATAAACCAGGAAGGACAAAGAATTTGTAGATCGATATTCGAATACATCAATACATTCTTATTGCTCACCTTATTTTCTAACATGACACAGTGTCATGGCAGCCCATGACACTGTGTCATGGGCTGCCACTGATACCTTCTACCTTGCCTCGGAGAATTTCACCTATTTGATATACCTTTGAAGAGTTTCGAAAGTTTCACTATCTCGGAGCCCGGCCATGGACCAGGCTCGTCTTGTGCTTGCCTGGTCAACCAGGTTGTTACTGCTGGAGGCCCGCTGCCCCACATATCCATCACAGCCTGGTTGATCTGGCATCTGGTGAAAATACTTGTACAGTTTCCTCTTGAAGGCTTCTACACTGGTTCCAGCCGTGTTTCTGATATCTTCTGGTAAGATGTTGAATAGTCTGGGACCCCGGATGTTAATACAGTGTTCCCTATTGTCCCCACCGCACCCCTGCTCCTCACTGGGTTTATTTTACACTTCCTCCCATATCTCTCACTCCAGTATGGTGTTATGGCAGTGTGCAGATTAGGTACCAGGCCCTCGAGTACTTTCCAGGTATATATTATCATGTATCTCTCTCTCCTCCGCTCCAATGAGTACATGTTCAAGACTTGAAGGTGTTCCCAGTAATTTAGATGTTTCACTGGCTCAATGTGAGCCGCAAACGATCTCTGGATTTGTATTTTAATCCGCATAATCCTTGAATTTATACATTTATATTTCCACTTCATCTATAATTAATCCTTCAACATTATTGCTACCCCTTCCTTAGCTCTAACTTAATCCCATTTATTTCTCCCCACTGAAACTCACCTACCACCTTCAGCTTTGTTTCGCTTAGGGCCAGGACATCCAACTTCTTTTCATTCATAACATCAGCAATCATCTCTTTCTTATCATCCGCACTACATCCACGCACATTCAAACATCCAGGTTTTACAAAGTTTTTCTTCATTTTTTTAGTATTTTCTACAGAAGAAGGGGTTACTAGCCCATTGCTCCCGGCATTTTAGTAGCCTCATACGACACGCATGGCTTACGGAGGAAAGATTCTTATTCCACTTCCCCATGGATATGAAAGGAAAAGCAATAAGAACAAGAACTATTAAGATAAAATCAAAGAAAACTCAGATGAGTGTGTATACAAAACATGTACATACATGTGTAGTGTGACCTAAGTGTAAGTAGAAGTAGCAAGACGTACCTGAAATCTTGCATGTTTATAAGACAGAAAAAAGACTCCAGCAATCCTACCATCATGTAAAACAATTACAAGCTTTCGTTTTACACTCACTTGTCAGGACGGTAGTACCTCCCTGGGTGGTTGCTGTCTACCAACCTACTACAATATATTAATATATAAAAGTGCTGTAAAAGTCAACTAAAATGCCGGGAACAATGGGCTAGTAACCCCTTTTCCCGTATAGATTACTAAAAAGAAAAAGAAGAAAACCGTCAAAGTGGGATGTTTGAATGTGCGTGGATGTTGTGCGAATGATAAGAAAGAGATGATTGTAGATGTTATGAATGAAAAGAAGCTGGATGTCCTGGCTTTAAGTGAGACAAAGCTGAAGGGGGTAGGAGAGTTTCAGTGGGGAGAAATAAATGTGATTAGGTCAGGGGTTTCAAATAGAGTTAGAGCTAAAGAAGGAGTGGCAATAATGTTGAATAATCAATTATGACAGGTAAAGAAGGAATATAAATGTATAAATTCAAGGATTATGTGGAGTAAAATAAAGGTTGGATGTGAAAAGTGGGTTATAGTAAGTGTTTATGCACATGGAGAAGAGAGAAGTGTAGAGGAGAGAGAGAGATTTTGGGAAATGTTGAGTGAGTGTGTGGGGAGTTTTCAACCAAGTGAAAGACTACTTGTGGTTGGGGATCTTAATGTTAAAGTGGGTAAAAATGTTGTGGAGGGAGTAGTAGGTAAATTTGGGGTGCCAAGGGTAAATGTAAATGGGAAACCTTTAATTGAGCTATGTGTAGAAATAGGTTTGGTAATAAGTAATACATATTTTATGAAAGAGGATAAATAAGTATACGAGAATAAATAAGTATACAAGGTATGATATAGCACGTAATGAAAGTAGTTTGTTGGATTATGTATTGGTGGATAAAAGGTTGATGGGTAGGCTTCAGGATGTACATGTTTATAGAGGGGCAACGGATATATCGGATCATTATTTAGTTGTAGCTACAGTTAGAGTAAAAGGTAGATGAGACAAAAAGAAAATGGCAACAGCAAGTAAGAGAGAGGTAAAAGTGTACAAACTAAGGGAGGAGGAAGTTAGGGTGAGATATAAGCAACTATTGGCAGAAAGGTGGGCTAGTGCAAGGATAGACTGAGGGCCTTGAATATGCACTCTCTAGAAAGGCGTAGAATTAGGGGGGATATGATTGAGGTGTATAAATGGAAAACAGGAATAAATAAAGGGGATGTAAATAGCGTGCTGAAAATATCCAGCCAAGACAGGACTCGCAGTAATGGTTTCAAGTTGGAAAAGTTCAGATTCAGGAAGGATATAGGAAAGCACTGGTTTGGTAATAGAGTTGTGGATGAGTGGAACAAACTCCCGAGTACCGTCATAGAAGCTAAGACGATGTGTAGCTTTAAAAATAGGTTAGATAAATACATGAGTGGGTGTGGGTGGGTGTGAGTGGGACCTGACTAGCTTGTGCTACTAGGTCAGATGCCGTACTAATTCCTTAAGTGGAAGTGACCTGACTACCTGGAGTTTACCTGGAGAGGGTAGCTCCAGGTGGTCGGCTAGATAAATATATGAGTTAGTGCGGGTGAGTGTGAGTTGGTCCTGACTATCTTGTGCTGATAAATTAGACACTAGGTCAGATGCCGTGCTCCTTCCTTAAGTGAATGTAACCTGACCTGGCTAGGTCGGGGCATTGGCTTAAGCTGGTTGAAGACTTGGACCTGCCTCGCATGGGCCAGTAGGCCTGCTGCAGTGTTCCTTCTTTCTTATGTTCTTATGTAAGTATGAGTAGTGGGGGGGTTGAAGAGAGTTGGGATAGTTTTAAAAATGCAGTATTAGAATGTGGGGCAGAAGTTTGTGGCTATAGGAGGGTGGGTGCAGGAGGAAAGAGGAGTGAATGGTGGAATGAAGAAGTAAAGGGTGTGATAAAAGAGAAAAAGGTAGCTTATGAGAGGTTTTACAAAAAGTGTTAATAGAAGAGCAGAGTATATGGAGAGTAAAAGAAAGTTGAAGAGAGTGGAGAGAGAGTGCAAAAGGAGAGCAAATGATAGAGTGAGAGAGGCTCTGTCAAGAAATTTTCCTGAAAACAAGAAATTTTTTGGGAGTGAGATAAACAAGTTAAGAGAGACTAGGGAACTAATGGATTTGTCAGTTAAAAACAGAGTAGGGGAGTTAGTAGATGGGGAGCTGGAGGTATTGGGTAGATGGCGGGAATATTTTGAGGAACTTTTAAATGTCGATGAAAAAAGGGAGGCGGTAATTTCATGCACTGGCCAGGGAGGTACAACATCGTTTAGGAGTGAAGAAGAGCAGGATGTGAGTGTGTGGGAGGTGGGTCTACCTACCTGGAGGGCATTCTGGGGATCGACGTCCCAGCGGCCCGGTCATACTGACAGGGATCATGACAGAAATGTGTTAAAACCAGGGGGGATAAAGTGTTGGAGTGGTTGGTATTTTTGTTTAATAAATGTATGAAAGAGGGGAAGGTACCTAGGGACTGGCAGAGAGCATGTATAGTTCCTTTATAAAAAGGGAAGGGGGATAAAAGAGATTATAAGAATTATAGGGGAATAAGTTTACTGAGTATACCAGGTAAAGTGTATGGTAGGGTTATTATTGAAAGAATTAGAGGTAAGACAGAGAGTAGGATTGCAGATGAGCAAGGAGGCTTTAGAGTGGGTAGGGGATGTGTAGATCAAGTGTTTACATTGAAGCATATATGTGAACAGTATTTAGATAAAGGTAGGGAAGTTTTCATTGCATTTATGGATTTAGAAAAGGCATATGATAGAGTGGATAGGGGAGCAATGTTGCAAATTTTGCAAGTGTATGGAATAGGTAGTAAGTTACTGAATGCTGTAAAGAGTTTTTATGAGGATAGTGAGGCTCAGGTTAGGGTGTGTAGGAGAGAGGGAGATTACTTCCCAGTAAAAGTAGGTCTTAGACAGGGATGTGTAATGTCACCATGGTTGTTTAATATATTTATAGATGGGGTTGTAAAAGAAGTAAATGCTAGGGTGTTGGGGAGAGGGGTGGGATTAAATTATGGGGAATCAAATGCAAAATGGGAGTTGACACAGTTACTTTTTGCTGATGATACTGTGCTTATGGGAGATTCTAAAGAAAAGTTGCAAAGGTTAGTGGACGAGTTTGGGAGGGTGTGTAAAGGTAGAAAGTTGAAAGTGAACATAGATAAGAGTAAGGTGATGAGGGTATCAAACGATTTAAATAAAGAAAAAATGGATATAACATTGGAGAGAGGGATTAAGGAAGAAGTGAATGTTTTCAGATATTTCTGAGTTGACTTGTCAGACGATGGGTTTATGAAGGATGAGGTTAACCATAGAACTGATGAAGGAAAAAAAGTGAGTGGTGCGTTGAGGTATCTGTGGAGACAAAAAACGTTATCCATGGAGGCAAAGAAGGGAATGTACGAAAGTATAGTGGTACCAACACTCTTATACGGGTGTGAAGCATGGGTTGCAAATGCTGCAGCGAGGAGGCGGCTGGAGGCAGTGGAGATGTCCTGTCTAAGGGCAATGTGTGGTGTAAATATTATGCAGAAAATTCGGAGTGTGGAAATTATGAGGTGTGGAGTTACTAAAAGTATTTGTCAGAGGGCTGAAGACGGGTTGTTGAGGTGGTTTGGTCATTTAGAGAGAATGGATCAAAGTAGAATGACTTGGAGAGCGTATAAATCTGTAGGAGAAGGTACGCGGGGTAGGGGTTGTCCTCGAAAAGGTTGGAGGGGGGGGGGGTAAAGGAGGTTTTGTGGGCGAGGGGCTTGAACTTCCAGCAAGCATGTGCGAGCGTGTTAGATAGGAGTGAATGGAGACGAATGGTTTTTGGGACATGACGATCTGTTGGAGTGTGAGCAGGGTAATATTTTGTGAAGGGATTCAGGGAAACCAGTTAATTGATTTAGTTGGACTTGAGTCCTGGAAATGGGAAGTACAATGCCTACACTTTAAAGGAGGGGATTGAGATATTGGCGGTTTGGAGGGATTTTCTGAACTGTCGTATCTTAGCGCCTCTGCAAAGACAGTGATTATGTATGAGTGTGGTGAAAGTGTTGAATGATGATGAAAGTATTTTCTTTTGGGGATTTTCTTTCTTTTTGGGTCACCCTACCTTGGTGGGAGACGGCCGACGTGTGAAAATAATTATATATATATATATATATATATATATATATATATATATATATATATATATATATATATATATATATCATTCATCAGGATCCTTCTAAGAAACAGCTGAAGACGGAGTGGTGATGAATATTACATTTTTGAGGTAAGATAAGGTTAAAGTGTGAGATACATTACTAAAAGTAATGTCTGGCAGAATGTTCTATCATTCTCCGTCCACCATTTCACTCTCCCACAACACACCTTTTTTTTCCCCTCCTTCAAATCTCTCCTCCTCCTCAAATCTCGCCTTACTTCCCATTTTCCTTCTCTCTCTCTCTCTCTCTCTCTCTCTCCTCTCTCTCTCTCTCTCTCTCTCTCTCTCTCTCTCTCTCTCTCTCTCTCCCTCAGTTTACAATGCAAATCGTGTCTGGTCAATCAGAATTGTCTGGTGTTTAATCAGGATGAAGGGCGGAGACTAGGACCAACTCCACGTCTCTATATTACTGGGCAAAAACTTTTATGGCCAGTGAACCCGAGCCCACGCCCACGCTGGTACACGTACCAGCCCGCCCATTTACCCGCCCATTCGTCTGGGACAGCCCAGCGCACGGCCACCCGCGTCTGTATAGCCAGCGCAAACTTTCCAGCCTGCCCCGCCCACTCCACCTGGCCCGCCTCACTCCACCGCCCGCCCGAACTCTTTCACTCTCCATCCATCAAGAACACCACGAGGAAGGCAAGTGTGAATCAGTGGCACAAGCAATGAAATAAAGAAGGAAAATGAGATGAACAATATAAGGGAAGGTGAAGTGTAAGAAGAGAAGGTGAAGTGTCACGGCGTGAAGCAGGAGAATAGGTGACTCCATGAGAAGAACAGGAGAAGGTGAAGAGTGTAGAAAGTAGCAGTGTGAAAGGTGAACAGTAAAGAAGGAATAAGGAAGGTGAACATGTAAGGAAGGTGAAGAGTGTAAGAGAAGGTGAAGGTGGAAGGTGAAGCAGTTAAGAAAGGTGAATAGGATGAAGCAGTGTAAGGAAGGTGAAGTGTAAGGGAAGGTGAAGCAGTGTAAGAGAAGGTGAAGCAGTGTAAGAGAAGGTGAAGCAGTGTGAGAAGGTGAAGCAGTGTAAGAGAAGGTGAAGCATGTAAGAGAAGGTGAAGCAGTGTAAGAGAAGGTGAAGCATGTAAGGAAGGTGAAGCAGTGTAGAGAAGGTGAAGCAGTGTAGAAGAGAAGAAGGTGAAGCAGTGTAGAGAAGGTGAAGCAGTGTAAGAGAAGGTGAAGAAGTGTAAGAGAAGGTGAAGCAGTGTAAGAGAAGGTGAAGCAGTGTAGAGAAGGTGAAGCAGTGTAAGAGAAGGTGAAGCAGTGTAAGAGAAGGTGAAGCAGTGTAAGAGAAGGTGAAGCAGTGTAAGAGAAGGTGAAGCGTAGAAGTGAAGTAAGAGAAGGTGAAGCAGTGTAGAGAAGGTGAAGTGTAAGGAAGGTGAAGCAGTGTAAGAGAAGGTGAAGCAGTGTAAGAGAAGGTGAAGAGGTAAGAGAAGGTGAAGCAGTGTAAGAGAAGGTGAAGCAGTGTAAGAGAAGGTGAAGCAGTGTAAGAGAAGGTGAAGCAGTGTAAGAGAAGGTGAAGCAGTGTAAGAGAAGGTGAAGCAGTGTAAGAGAAGGTGAAGCAGTGTAAGAGAAGGTGAAGCAGTGTAAGAGAAGGTGAAGCAGTGTAAGAGAAGGTGAAGCAGTGTAAGAGAAGGTGAAGCAGTGTAAGAGAAGGTGAAGTAAGGTAAGAGGAAGGTGAAGCAAGTGTAAGAAGAAGGTGAAGCAGTGAAGAGAAGGTGAAGCAGTGTAAGAGAAGGTGAAGCAGTGTAAGAGAAGGTGAAGCAGTGTAAGAGAAGGTGAAGCAGTGTAAGAGAAGGTGAAGCAGTGTAAGAGAAGGTGAAGCAGTGTAAGAGAAGGTGAAGCAGTGTAAGAGAAGGTGAAGCAGTGTAAGAGAAGGTGAAGCAGTGTAAGAGAAGGTGAAGAAGTGTAAGAGATGAAGTGTAAGTGAAGGTGAGGAAGGGGATAAGAGAATCAAAGAAGGAAAGTGTCAGGAAATCTCTCATAAGAAGAGTAATAGGGAAGCATAGAAGACAGAGGAGACAATGACCGGAGATGACCCAGACAAGAATGTTTATAGTGACCAGGTCAAGACTCTCTTTGCCCCTCTCTCTCTCTCTCTGTTGCTCTAATATTATGTATGTCTGTAACTCTGAAGGCTCCATCACCCAAACAATTTCACCATCTAGATTCACTTAGGCATCTCACCGTCCACACTTTTCCACAACCCGTAACGTCCCGAATCAATCTCCTCCACAACCCTTAAAAGACTTGTTCTCAATTCCTCCCCCTAGTGGCAGATTCAGGGAGTCACAGCCTCTCCCCTCCCCCTCAACTCGTGGTCTTTGATCATGCCTCGTGCAAGAGTATTTGGAGGAAATACAAAGCAAATCAACCCACATAAAACCGAGGAACAAGCACTAGAGCTACAAGCACAGACCGCGGGAAGCAGAAAAACAGTTTAAAAAGGGTACAGCATCGAAGGACAAAACTAGATCTGAGTTACTCCACAGTCACATAAAACTAGTTAAAGACGACGACTGTGGAAGAGCAAGTATTAAGGCTGGTGAGCAAGGAGCTCAGTGAAATATTCAGAGGTCTTCACCGAGGAAAGATGTAGTCAGAAGAGAAAGCCCCATCACGACAAAAGAAGTGATGAGACTGCTAAAGAAGTCTAATGTAACAAAAACAACTGGACAAGACAACAAATCTCAACTGGGAGCTGAGAGGAGAAGATCTAACCACTGTGAGAGGAACAGCAAGAGTCTTCAACCAATCTGGCAGCTGCCAGTGATTGTTAAAAAAGGTAAATTTAATCCCCATATACAAAAATGGAGACAGACAATAGGCACTGAATTGAAGGCCAGCATCTCTAACATGTATACCTTCTAAAGTTTTGAAGACAGTAAAAACAAAAATATTGGATCGTTTGGAAAAAAAAACGGACTTAGGGATAGAAAATGTTGTCTTACAAATTTGCTAGTCACAGAGATAAAAAAAAGAAAGACCTAGCTGGGTTAACTGCATCTTCGTAGACTGCTAGAAGGCATCTGACACGGTACAATACCAGATATTATGCAGACCGTGGAAATAATAGTGAATAAAGGCATAACATATCAGAATGGAAAATAATAACGAATGGGGTCCCGCATGGGTCAGAATCAGGACTGCTAGTATCCCTAGTATTCCACCTACAAGAGGAGATTGACTCCTGTGTCACTATTTGCTGAGATAAAACTAATGATGAGAATAAGAGCAGGAAAAGACACTGATAATATCAAGAGAGACATCAAAGCACTACAGATGTTCTCAAGGAGTGACTTCTACTGGAGGTTCAACCCAAACAAATCCAAGGTCATGGGAACTGGAGAAGGTGAGGGACAGAGCGGACACAGAATGCAGAATAGGTGGAGACAAGCTGCAAGCATCAAAAATAAAAAAAAGGACCTGTGGGTAAACATGACAAAAAAAGACCTGTGGGTAAACCATGACAAAGGACCTGTGGATAAATGTAACACCAAACATATGGCTAGAACTAAACACAAACCCTCAGCTGCATATGCAAGATTAGCGAACCTCGGAATAGCATTCAGGAACTTGACTATGGAATCCTTCAGAAGTTTACGAACGATATTGTTAGGCCAATCATCAAGTACGTGGAACAAGGAGCCCACACCCAGTCAAGCAGTTCGAAAGCGTTCAAAAGTTTACCACCAGACTAGAACCAAAATTGAGAGGAATGTAAGATAACTAGAAGTTGAAGGAAATAATCCTGGCAACCATGGCGGAGGGAAGAACAAGAGAAGACATGATCACAGCTTACAAAATCTTAACTGATAGAAAAAACAAGGACAGACTGTTAGAATTAAGAGGGATAAATGGTTTAGAAAACCGACGAGTTGGAGATTGAGCCACTTATGCAACATATAGGAATCTATATTAAGGAAACGTTTCACCACACAGTGGCTTCATCAGTCCAATACAAAGCAGAAAGGTGTAAGGAGAGGAGGAGTTTGAGGTAATCAGTCCCTCGGCCTGGAGTCGATGTGTTCAGTCTTCAACTCGTCGGTTTTCAAAACCATTTATCACATCTGTCAGACACTGCAACATCTTGGGATCTTGATACGAGAAATTCTTCAACACTTGTCCAACCTTTGGACGAAGACCTACTTCGACTAGTGGATGGTACCACTATGACCCCGCCTCCTCCTGCTTCACCTCACCTGTCTACAGCATATAAGCCACTTCTACGGCCCTGTGCTGTACTTTCTACAAGATTGATGGACTGAACACATCGACTCCAGGCCGAGGGACTGATTACCTCAAACTCCTCTCCTTACACCTTTCTGCTTTGTATTGGACTGATGAAGCCACTGTGTGGCGAAATATTTCCTTAATAAAGATTCCTATATGTTGCATAAGTGGCTCAATCTCCACCTAGAATTAAGAGGACCGCGAACAAGAGGACACAGGTGGAAGCTGAGGACACAGGTGGAAGCTGAGGACACAGGTGGAAGCTGAGGACACAGGTGGAAGCTGAGGACACAGGTGGAAGCTGAGGACACAGGTGGAAGCTGAGGACACAGGTGGAAGCTGAGACACATCGACTAGGCCAGGTGAACCTGAAACACAGCTTTGATGCTGATGAGCCACGGTGGAAAATTCTAAAGATCCAGGTGAAGGCTCAACACAGAAAATGGAGACTGAGGACACAGGTGGAAGCTGAGGACACAGGTGGAAGCTGAGGACACAGGTGGAAGCTGAGGACACAGGTGGAAGCTGAGGACACAGGTGGAAGCTGAGGACACAGGTGGAAGCTGAGGACACAGGTGGAAGCTGAGGACACAGGTGGAAGCTGAGGACACAGGTGGAAGCTGAGGACACAGGTGGAAGCTGAGGACACAGATGAGCAAGGAGATGGAGATGTAAGGAAATTTGTTTTTAGTCTCAGGATGGTTGAAAACTGAAATTACTTGATAAGGAAAGTGGTTGAAAAACTCAATTCACAGCTTCAAGACTAGATATGGTTAGATCCAAGAAATCAAAAATCATCTGGCACAACTCGAAGAATGCATACAGTTTTCCCCACCACCAACGATAACCCTCACAGTTTTCCCCACCACCAACGATAACCCTCACAGTTTTCCCCACCACCAACGATAACCCTCACAGTTTTCTCCACCACCAACGATAACCCTCACAGTTTTCTCCACTAGAGGTTCCCATGTACACTATTTTCATCACCAGTGGGCCTCCCCACACACAGTTTTAAACACTAACAGCAGATTTTTGGCAGC
This sequence comes from Cherax destructor, assembly GCA_009830355.1. NCBI lineage: Eukaryota > Metazoa > Arthropoda > Malacostraca > Decapoda > Parastacidae > Cherax > Cherax destructor. Next base: position 58,341 of record WNWK01005597.1, read on the forward strand.
TCCAGCAGCTTTGTGTTGTGTGGGCAACCAGTAAGGCTCGATGTGTCTCGTATCCTGGCTGAAGATTTACCATCAACACTCCCAACATTATTGTCCGCACTAACTCCACTTTGACACTTTTAATGGCCAACTTATTGGCATATCTCCGAGCAAGATCTCAACTTGATTTACTCTAAAAATATATTTTTCAGTTACCCAATTACCGAGGCAATTTATCGGAGGTCGTATACCGTGTTTATCCAGGCTAAGAATGGTATGCTCAGTCACCACCTCTGCTTTATGGTGTTAATAAATTTACCACCAGGCTTTTCCACACCACTCCCAGACACGTGACCTATTAAATTACTATCATTTTATTCATGACGAAGAGCTAAACCCGTGGTTTTCATGTGGTGTCTGGGTAATAATGTATGATTCCAAGTGCCTGGAGGAAGAGGAGGTAATTAGGTACAAGAACATAAGAAAGGAGGAACACTGCAGCAGGCCTGTTGGCCCATACTAGGCAGGTCCTTCACATTCCATCCCACTAACAGAATATTGGTTAAACCTAATTTTCAATGCTACCCAAGAAATAAGCTTTGATAATTCTATTTACTCATATGCAATTCCCACTCAAATCCAACCCCTTTCACTCATGAATTTATCCAACCTAAATTTGAAACTACCCAAGGTCCTTGCTTCAATAACCCTACTAGGCAGACTGTTCCACTCATCAACTACCCTATTTCCAAACCAATACTTTCCTATATCCTTTCTAAATCTAAACGTATCTAATTTGAATCCATTATTGCGGGTTCTCTCTTGGAGAGATATCCTCAAGACCTTATTTATATCCCTTTGTTAATACCCATTTTCCACTTGTATACCTCGATCATGTCTCCCCTCATTCTTCGTCTTACAAGTGAATGTAATTTTAGGGTCTTCAATCTTTCTTCATACGGAAGATTTCTAATGCGATGTATTAATTTAGTCATTCTATGCTGAATGTTTTCTAACGAATTAATATCCATTCTGTAATATGGAGACTAGAACTGAGCTGCGTAATCTAGGTGATGCGGTAATCAGGTAAGATTGCAGGTACCTGGTGAAGAGGATGTAATCAGGTAAGATTCCAGGTACCTGAGGAAGAGGAGGTAATCAGATAAGATTCCAGGTACCTGAGGAAGAGGATGTAATCAGGTAAGATTCCAGGTACCTGAGGAAGAAGAGGTAATCAGGTAAGATTCCAGGTACATGAGGAAGAGGAGGTAATCAGGTAAGATTCCAGGTACATGAGGAAGAGGATGTAATCAGGTAAAATTCCAGGTACCTGAGGAAAAGGATGCAATCAGGTAAGATTCCAGGTACCTGAGGAAGAGGATGTATTTAGGTAAAATTCCAGGTACCTGAGGAAAAGGATGCAATCAGGTAAGATTCCAGGTACCTGAGGAAGAGTATGTAGTCGGGTAAGATTCCAGAGGATGACAGTTTCGGTGATTAGCAAGACTGGTCATCAAGGAACGTAACCGTCACAGCAGCCTTTGTCTCGAATCCGCAGTTACAGCCACGACGAATAACACAGATCAAAATTCTGAATCATATATCCTCTCCGGAAGTTTTAGCAAGACTTATCCTCCCAGCACCTGAGATACTACCATCACCTAACTTCACCTACTGGACTGGCTGCTGACATGTGACTACACCACCTCATTCTTACACCTCAGAACCTCTCAACAACCCATATTATCCCCCCAAATCCTTCTTCTTCTCCTCCGCCTGATACCTAGCTTCAATCCATGTCAAGACACGCCTGCTGGGACTACAAGAGTCCGAAGTACCAAGATCTGCTGATGAAGGCCTAAGAGGACGCCTGCTGATGAAGATGCGACGCCAGAAGACACTCCCCACCGTGGGGAGCCACAGCAAGAGAGAAGTCACCCTCACCCAGGGGGCCCCAAAAAATAAGATGACCGACACCCTCTACCCAGGGGGCCAATGCCGGGTCACCATTTGGAGAAGACCCAGGCCGGTGGTACCGGCATTGTATGTGAGTCTAATTTATCAACTTAGGGTAGTTGATGAGTGGGACGGTCTGTCTAGTAGGGTTATTGAAGCTAAAACCTTGGGTAGTTTCAAATTTAGGTTGGATAAATACATGAGTGAGAGGGGTTGGATTTGAGTGGGGCTAGCACATGAGTGGGTGGAATTATCAAGGCTTATTGCTTGGATAGCATTGAAAGTTGGGTTGGGCAAATGTTCTGTTAGTGGGATGGATTGTAAAGGACCTGCCTAGTATGGGCCAACAGGAATGCTGCAGTGTTCCTCCTTATGTTAAATATATGGGGCTGGGTTTGATTGGTGTCGTGGGTGCGGGAGTGAATTCTTGGGTAGCGGTGGTTTTGATAAGGACCTGCCTTGTATGGGCCAGTAGGCCTTCTGAAGTGTTCCTTCATTCTTATGTTCTTATGTATTGTATACCATTATCATGTTCACTATGTGAAAATTGGGTAAGTCTTTGGGGCAAGAAAAGCCCTCACAATAAAATGCTATAACCAGCAATTTGTGTTTTATTTACATAAACTTTGTATTAAGAATTGATTTTGCAATCTACCTATCTACCGTTCCTCTCTCTCTCTCTCTCTCTCAGAATATATGTTGAATGCCTTAGTATAACTGAAGCAGAGTTTGTTGCATGAAGTCCAGGCTGGTTGTAGCGAGACTAGTGAACGTAAGCGTCCTCAGACATACGACTGTTAGTGGTTCTGGAGATCTTCCTCACGGTCGGGTCTCACACGAGGATTCCTACGTGGGTAAGAAAATATTACAAGATCAAGAAGCACAGAAGAGTGTAAAGTCGTGTATATACCGATGGTAAGTTGAAGTTTGTAAGATTTACCTGTCATCTTACGTATTCATACAACAAAGAAAGGATCAACAATCTTGGCATAGTGCAGAAAATTTAACAGGTTTCCACTTCACACTCATTACGGGTAACGGCAGTACATACCTTCCTGGATACTTCTTGTCTACCAACCATCTATTAGTTTTGAAACGTTGAGAAACTGTTACAACAGTAAATCTGTTTTGTTGTCAATATAAATGTATTGTACAAGTATGGATGTATTCTTTGATGTATAATGTAGTCCAGGTTTCTCCCTTTTCTTCCTCTCCTATATATATACATATATATATATATATATATATATATATATATATATATATATATATATATATATATATATATATATATATAATATACATATATATATATATATATATATATATATATATAATATACATATATATATATATATATATATATATATATATATATATATATATATATATATATCATAATATATATATATATATATATATATAATATATATATATATATATAATATACATATATATATATATATATATATATATATATATATATATATATATATATATAGTGCCGAATAGGTATTAGCAAGAACTCATTTAAAATTAAGTCCTTTTATGTTAAAGCAAAAATTAATAATTTTGTACCAAAAGAACCTTAGAAAACTTACCTAACCTTATAACAAGCTCAATTTAATTTAGCCTAATCCAATTAAATATATTTTATATAAGCTTACAATAATTTAATAATAAACAAACAATGAAATATATTTTTTTCGTTAGGTTCATAATGATTTTTGCGAAATTAATGCATACACAAATTTTCGTTTGCCTTATCCGGCAAGAAGAACGTCACTATTTAAGTCAAAATAGTTTTACCTATTCGGCACGACATATATATTTGTTGCCCCGCTCTGTGATGATAGCAATAGCTTCGTGTTAAAGTGTTATTTCTCCTGTGTATGCAATAGGCCATCTTGAGACATTGCAGAGTAATGGCAACTCCAGCTCTGCTGCAACGATACCTTTGAAGCTGGTTAACCTGCAGTGAAATACCTCACGATATTCTCATGGACCTACTGATTTTTTTTTTCAGATCTCAACGTTATATAACCCATCTTGTGTGATGAAATATGACGGGGAAAACATAGCTAGCTTTTCTTATCACTATGTATCCAATTTTGCTACATAATTTATCTCCCATACACACACAGTCTTGTCTTTGCATTTAAGTGCAGCACGTAGAAGAGAGGCTGTCTTAGAGAAATAAAGTCTTACGTAAAAACCTATGATCGCCTTCATGTTCCGAATACTTTCGTAATGAAATCGGCGAAGACGAGTGACATGTAGTCGGCGACGACTAACGACGGGTAGTCGGCAACCACGACGGAAGAAACACCGCCAATATACAACATAAACACGAGTAGAAGCGCTGGTGAAAACAAGTGGAGGCGTGGAAGACACGAAGAACACTTTACGATCTCACCTGTGATTTACCTGTAACCAAAGTCGAGGGTTGAGAGAGGAAAACATGGCTTGAAGTGCCAGTTGGTACACGCGAGTGGAGGAAGGACGAGAGATATACGACCCCAGGAAAACATGTGATGTCAAGTATATGATGAACCGCAACATGATTTAATGTGGCTATTGTGGGAGTGAAATGTGGAACACCACAAGGAGGAGAGGGAGATGAATAACGGAGGAAGCTGAGGAGGAATATGAGAAGCGGAAAACATGGAAAACGAGACAAACAAGAAGAAATAAAAAATAATGAGGTTAAATATTACTTACTCGTGGTCCAGTATCTCAATATTCAAATAATTGACCATAGGCGAGTATATGGTAAAAAGGGGAAAGCTTATATATACCAATTCGGGAAGGAAAAGGGAGCGAAGACACTGAAGGGAAAAGAGAGAAGAGACGATAGGAGCGAAAGGAAAAATGAAGAGGTGGGAGTGAAGTGATAGGGAAATTGGAAGGCAGGGGAAGGAGAAGGAAAAGAGTGAAGGAGTTATCTCGTTTTATAACAAGAGTACTAAGATTCCATAAGCATCATCTCCACTTCTATGAACACGTATGGATCCTATAATAACCACCTGCAACAACAGATTCAGATCCTATAACAACAATTCCCACCTACAAGAACATTCAGATCCTATACTGACCACCCGCAACACCTAACCCCCCCCTTCCCCCAAAAAAAAAAAATACTTGATAACCGCTAAGGCACAATAATGGCAACTTTTAAAATACAATTTGTGAGAAAAAATAGCAAGTGTGTGACAGTGACGTGTTGACGGAGGTGGCGTCACAAGCTTCCCACACACCGTCACAAGCTTCACAAACACCGTCACAAGCTTCACACACACCGTCACAAGCTTCCCACACACCGTCACAAGCTTCCCACACCGTCACAAGCTTCCCACACACCGTCACAAGCTTCACACACACCGTCACAAGCTTCCCACACCGTCACAAGCTTCCCACACACCGTCACAAGCTTCCCACACACCGTCACAAGCTTCCCACACCGTCACAAGCTTCCCACACACCGTCACAAGCTTCACACACCGTCACAAGCTTCCCACACCGTCACAAGCTTCCCACACCGTCACAAGCTTCCCACACCGTCACAAGCTTCCCACACCGTCACAAGCTTCACACACCGTCACAAGCTTCCCACACCGTCACAAGCTTCACACACCGTCACAAGCTTCCCACACACCGTCACAAGCTTCCCACACACCGTCACAAGCTTCCCACACCGTCACAAGCTTCCCACACACCGTCACAAGCTTCCCACACACCGTCACAAGCTTCCCACACCGTCACACTGATCATGGGGTCTCCACCACAACTTTCCTGGACGTTGCAACATTAAAATCATCAAACTGATACACAAACACTTGCTGATTTTTCCTCACCCACCTGCCTGTTAACCCACCTGTCTGCCTGCTTGCCTGTTAACCCGCCTGTCTGCCTGCTTGCCTGTTAACCCACCTGTCTGCCTGCTTGCCTGTTAACCCGCCTGTCTGCCTGCTTGCCTGTTAACCCACCTGTCTGCATGCTTGCCTGTTAACCCGCCTGTCTGCCTGCTTGCCTGTTAACCCACCTGTCTGCCTGCTTGCCTGTTAACCCACCTGTCTGCCTGCTTGCCTGTTAACCCGACTGTCTGCCTGCTTGCCTGTTAACCCGCCTGTCGCCTGTTGCTGTTAACCCACCTGTCTGCCTGCTTGCCTGTTAACCCGCCTGTCTGCCTGCTTGCCTGTTAACCCGCCTGTCTGCCTGCTTGCCTGTTAACCCACCTGTCTGCCTGCTTGCCTGTTAACCCACCTGTCTGCCTGCTTGCCTGTTAACCCGCCTGTCTGCCTGCTTGCCTGTTAACCCACCTGTCTGACTGCTTGCCTGTTAACCCGCCTGTCTGCCTGCTTGCCTGTTAACCCACCTGTCTGCCTGCTTGCCTGTTAACCCGCCTGTCTGCCTGCTTGCCTGTTAACCCGCCTGTCTGCCTGCTTGCCTGTTAACCCGCCTGTCTGCCTGCTTGCCTGTTAACCCACCTGTCTGCCTGCTTGCCTGTTAACCCGCCTGTCTGCCTGCTTGCCTGTTAACCCGCCTGTCTGCCTGCTTGCCTGTTAACCCGCCTGTCTGCCTGCTTGCCTGTTAACCCACCTGTCTGCCTGCTTGCCTGTTAACCCGCCTGTCTGCCTGCTTGCCTGTTAACCCACCTGTCTGCCTGCTTGCCTGTTAACCCGCCTGTCTGCCTGCTTGCCTGTTAACCCAACTGTCTGCCTGCTTGCCTGTTAACCCGCCTGTCTGCCTGCTTGCCTTTTTAACCCACCTGTCTGCCTGCTTGCCTGTTAACCCGCCTGTCTGCCTGCTTGCCTGTTAACCCGCCTGTCTGCCTGCTCGCCTGTTAACCCACCTGTCTGCCTGCTTGCCTGTTAACCCGCCTGTCTGCCTGCTTGCCTGTTAACCCGCCTGTCTGCCTGCTTGCCTGTTAACCCGCCTGTCTGCCTGCTTGCCTGTTAACCCGCCTGTCTGCCTGCTTGCCTGTTAACCCGCCTGTCTGCCTGCTTGCCTGTTAACCCGCCTGTCTGCCTGCTTGCCTGTTAACCCACCTGTCTGCCTGCTTGCCTGTTAACCCGCCTGTCTGCCTGCTTGCCTGTTAACCCGCCTGTCTGCCTGCTTGCCTGTTAACCCGCCTGTCTGCCTGCTTGCCTGTTAACCCGCCTGTCTGCCTGCTTGCCTGTTAACCCGCCTGTCTGCCTGCTTGCCTGTTAACCCGCCTGTCTGCCTGCTTGCCTGTTAACCCGCCTGTCTGCCTGCTTGCCTGTTAACCCGCCTGTCTGCCTGCTTGCCTGTTAACCCGCCTGTCTGCCTGCTTGCCTGTTAACCCGCCTGTCTGCCTGCTTGCCTGTTAACCCGCCTGTCTGCCTGCTTGCCTGTTAACCCGCCTGTCTGCCTGCTTGCCTGTTAACCCGCCTGTCTGCCTGCTTGCCTGTTAACCCGCCTGTCTGCCTGCTTGCCTGTTAACCCGCCTGTCTGCCTGCTTGCCTGTTAACCCGCCTGTCTGCCTGCTTGCCTGTTAACCCGCCTGTCTGCCTGTTAACCCGCCTGTCTGCCTGATTGCCTGTTAACCCGCCTGTCTGCCTGCTTGCCTGTTAACCCGCCTGTCTGCCTGCTTGCCTGTTAACCCGCCTGTCTGCCTGCTTGCCTGTTAACCCGCCTGTCTGCCTGCTTGCCTGTTAACCCGACTGTCTGCCTGCTTGCCTGTTAACCGGCCTGTCTTCCTGCTTGCCTGTTAACCCGCCTGTCTGCCTGCTTACCTGTTAACCCGCCTGTCTGCCTGCTTGCCTGTTAACCCGCCTGTCTGCCTGCTTGCCTGTTAACCCGCCTGTCTGCCTGCTTGCCTGTTAACCCGCCTGTCTGCCTGCTTGCCTGTTAACCCGCCTGTCTGCCTGCTTGCCTGTTAACCCGCCTGTCTTCCTGCTTGCCTGTTAACCCGCCTGTCTGCCTGCTTGCCTGTTAACCCGCCTGTCTGCCTGCTTGCCTGTTAACCCGCCTGTCTGCCTGCTTTCCCACTGGCCTGGCTGCTTGCCCACTGGCCTGGCTGCTTGCAGGTTGATTTTCTCCTGGCATGAAGAAGCTCTAAGAGAGAAACATGCTAGACGTGACAACAAAAGTGCTATTACTCATTTTATTTCTCCTGTTTGAAAAGTTCTCGTTATCCACCCTGTTCGCTCTTGCTTCGCTTGCTTTGTGTTCTCTGACAATATTATTCCTAAGTCTTTTTACCTGTTTCTTACACGTTAATAACAATAAATTTGATTAGAATACTGTAATAATTTTCATGTTGATCTATAAGTCACTCAGGTTTTATGGATGACCACCTTGTCAGCTATCCTGGATTTCTCAAATTCCTCACGGGAATTATTACTTGTCACCTGGGTGATATAAATGTCAGATAAGTATAATTATGTATCATAAAACTGCAGATTCATTCACATTTCCAGACTAATAAAGAGTTATATATTCTTTTCATTACAGATGTCTAACGTGTCCTTACCTGAGACGTCTTGGAGATACAGTGTTAAGACTTCAGGAATCAATTTCCATAATTTTTAAAGGGGCGGACCAGTAAGCCAGCGGAAGGCCTCGTTCAAATGACCAAAAGCTCCAGCTGCGAGTCATCACAGTCCCGCGTCAGAAAACATCTCTCCTGTTTCCTGACAAATCTTACCTAACCTAACGTCTTGGAGACCAGTGTTTACGCATTACCAGACAGATATCTACATAACCTTACCTCTGAAACTCTGCTCCGAATTCTCACAGCCACGTACCTGAAAAATTAACAAAACCAATGAATTCAGTTCTTATATACAGCATAAGAATGCCACAAAACAATATAAGGAAAAAAGGAAAAACAAAGAATGCTTTAATAAGAGCTCTTATCGGGCCACAGGAAAAAGCATCTGAGTCAATATAGACAAAGTGCTCACCAACAAGACTAACACAAATTGAAACAAACAAGAGATGAACATGCAAATATATGACGAGGAGAGAAAACTTGGAAAAAACAAAAATATAGAGAATATTTTAGTTTGAACTTTTTACAAATGAAATTGTGATAGATACTACACAAAGAATTAGAATAATGCTAAAATAAAGGAATCCGGAGTAGAAATGTTTGCAAATAATTAAAAGTAACTCGCACCTCGGAAACGAAACTATTAAACAACATTTCGGTCGTCCCAGATCATTATAAAGTAATAGAGATATCAATTATTCCAGCCACGTTATTGCAACATTTACTCTTCATCAGGAAATAAATTATTAAAAAAAAATAGTAAGCGTAACTTCAAGCAACGGGGCATTCTAACACCTTTATATTACTTGGTCTCTAACACTTAGGTACACTAGAGTGCGTGCTGCAAGCACCGAAAGTCTGACCCCTCAATGTCCTAATGGAGGAGCAGCAGCAGGAAGGATCAGGAAGATATTTGAGGCCCCTCAATGCTCTGATGAGAAAGCAGAGGAGGAGGACATCAGGAAGAAGTGTGAGGGACCTCAGTTCCCAGTGGGTCCTCCTGGAGGATTATGAGATATCAGGAAGAAGTGTGAGGGACCTCAGTTCCCTGAGGGTCCTCCTGGAGGATTATGAGATATCAGGAAGAAGTGTGAGGAACCTCAGTTCCCAGTGGGTCCTCCTGGAGGATTATGAGATATCAGGAAGAAGTGTGAGGAACCTCAGTTCCCAGTGGGTCCTCCTGGAGGATTATGAGATATCAGGAAGAAGTGTGAGGAACTTCAGTTCCCAGTGGGTCCTCCTGGAGGATTATGAGATATCAGGAAGAAGTGTGAGGAACCTCAGTTCCCAGTGGGTCCTCCTGGAGGATTATGAGATATCAGGAAGAAGTGTGAGGGACCTCAGTTCCCAGTGGGTCCTCCTGGAGGATTATGAGATATCAGGAAGAAGTGTGAGGAACCTCAGTTCCCAGTGGGTCCTCCTGGAGGATTATGAGATATCAGGAAGAAGTGTGAGGAACTTCAGTTCCCAGTGGGTCCTCCTGGAGGATTATGAGATATCAGGAAGAAGTGTGAGGGACCTCAGTTCCCAGTGGGTCCTCCTGGAGGATTAGGATATATCAGGAAGAAGTGTGAGGGACCTCAGTTCCCTGAGGATTCTCCTCCTGATGGGGGATTTGGAGGAGAGGCTTAGGAAGAAGTGTGAGGGGGGGACCCTGTCGAGCTGATGGTATCGCGGCAGTGTTTACACTGCCTTGACCACCTCACCCGCCTTATCCTCAATAATACCCAACACCCCTGATACCATCTCTCACGATGCCTGGGGTAGTGAGAGACGCATGCCAGGGTTCACATTCTTAGATATATCACTGAAAGTCTATGAAGGATGGGAACCCATCCCCGGGGTGCTCACCTTCCCTCCTTTGTTGCCCGGAGTAGTTAGAGAAGCACCGTCGGTGTTGCCCCATTCTTGGAAACATTCTTGACGGTCTATGAAGGATGAGGAGAGATAATGTCAAAAGAAACTAACAATAGATTTCATGGCTAAATTTGGACTTGCTTAAGTGAGTTGCAAGTGGAAAAATTGGAGGCTTTGCATACACGGAGAATTCTGAAAATTTTAAATGATGGATGGTGTGTTGAGAATTATGCTAGGTGACTGTGTCTCTCTCTCTCTCTCTCTCTCTCTCTCTCTCTCTCTCTCTCTCTCTCTCATAAACTTTAACTTGTTTAGTTTGCTTTGTTATCCATATCTTTTCATCAAAAAATATTAAAAAGATACAATTACCAGTTTTAACAAAACGTGTGATAGTGAGTGATGATTGTATTGTGGCGGGGTGGGTGGTAGGTGGGGTAGATGGCAGGTGGGGTGGTGGTGGTGGGGTGATGAGGTGGGGTGGGTGGTAGGTGGGGTAGATGGCAGGTGGGGTGGGTGGTTGGTGGGGTAGATGGCAGGTGGGGTGGGTGGTAGGTGGGGTAGATGGCAGGTGGGGTGGGTGGTAGGTGGGGTAATGGCAGGTGGGGTGGGTGTAGGTGGTGATGGCAGGTGGGGTGGTGGTAGGTGGGTAGATGGCAGGTGGGGTGGGTGGTAGGTGGGGTAGATGGCAGGTGGGGTGGGTGGTAGGTGGGGTAGATGGCAGGTGGGGTGGGTGGTAGGTGGGGTAGATGGCAGGTGGGGTGGGTGGTAGGTGGGGTAGATGGCAGGTGGGGTGGGTGGTAGGTGGGGTAGATGGCAGGTGGGGTGGGTGGTAGGTGGGGTAGATGGCAGGTGGGGTGGGTGGTAGGTGGGGTAGATGGCAGGTGGGTGGGTGGTAGGTGGGGAGATGGCTGGTGGGGTGGGTGGTAGGTGGGGTAGATGGCAGTGGGGTGGGTGGTAGGTGGGGGTAGATGGCTGGTGGGGTGGGTGGTGGTGGGGTAGATGGCAGGTGGGGTGGGTGGTGGTAGGTGGGGTAGATGGCTGGTTGGGTGGGTGGTAGGTGGGGTAGATGGCTGGTGGGGTGGGTGGTAGGTGGGGTAGATGGCAGGTGGGGTGGGTGGTAGGTGGGGTAGATGGCAGGTGGGGTGGGTGGTAGGTGGGGTAGATGGCGGTGGGGTGGGTGGTAGGTGGGGTGATGGCTAGGTGGGGTGGGTGGTAGGTGGGGTAGATGGCTGGTGGGTGGGTGGTAGGTGGGGTAGATGGCTGGTGGGGTGGGTGGTAGGTGGGGTAGATGGCAGGTGGGTGGGTGGTAGGTGGGTAGATGGCTGGTGGGTGGGTGGTAGGTGGGGTAGATGGCAGGTGGGGTTGGGTGGTAGGTGGGGTAGATGGCTGGTGGGGTGGGTGGTAGGTGGGGTAGATGGCTGGTGGGTGGGTGGTAGGTGGGGTAGATGGCTGGTGGGGTAGATGGCGGTGGGGTGGGTGGTAGGTGGGGTAGATGGCTGGTGGGGTGGGTGGTAGGTGGGGTAGATGGCAGGTGGGTGGGTGGTAGGTGGGGTAGATGGCGGTGGGGTGGGTGGTAGGTGGGGTAGATGGCTGGTGGGTTGGGTGGTAGGTGGGGTAGATGGCAGGTGGAGGTGGGGTGGTGGGTGGGGTAGATGGCTGGTGGGGTGGGTGGTAGGTGGGGTAGATGGCTGGTGGGGTGGGTGGTAGGTGGGGTAGATGGCTGGTGGGGTGGGTGGTAGGTGGGGTAGATGGCTGGTGGGTGGGTGGTAGGTGGGGTAGATGGCTGGTGGGGTGGGTGGTAGGTGGGGTAGATGGCTGGTGGGGTGGGTGGTAGGTGGGGTAGATGGCTGGTGGGGTGGGTGGTAGGTGGGGTAGATGGCTGGTGGGGTGGGTGGTAGGTGGGGTAGATGGCTGGTGGGGTGGGTGGTAGGTGGGGTAGATGGCTGGTGGGGTGGGTGGTAGGTGGGGTAGATGGCTGGTGGGTGTGGTGTGGTAGATGGCTGTGGGGTGGTGGTAGGTGGGGTAGGTGGTAGGTGGGGTGAGTGGTAGTGGTGATGAGCTGGTGGGTGGGTGGTAGGTGGGGTAGATGGCTAGGTGGGGTGGGTGGTAGGTGGGGTAGATGGCTGGTGGGGTGGGTGGTAGGTGGGGTAGATGGCGGTGGGTGGGTGGTAGGTGGGGTAGATGGCTGGTGGGTGGGTGGTAGGTGGGGTAGATGGCTGGTGGGGTGGGTGGTGGTGGGGATGGTGGCTGGTGGGTTGGGTGGTAGGTGGGGTAGATGGCAGGTGGGTGGGTGGTAGGTGGGGTAGATGGCTGGTGGGGTGGGTGGTGGTGGGGTAGATGGCGGTGGGGTGGGTGGTAGGTGGGGTAGATGGCTGGTGGGGTGGGTGGTAGGTGGGGTAGATGGCTGGTGGGTGGGTGGTAGGTGGGGTAGATGGCTGGTGGGTTGGGTGGTAGGTGGGGTAGATGGGGTGGGTGGTGGTAGTGGGTAGATGGCGGTGGGGTGGGTGGTAGGTGGGGTAGATGGCTGGTGGGGTGGGTGGTAGGTGGGGTAGATGGCTGGTGGGTTGGTGGTATCGGTGGGGTAGATGCAGGTGGGTGGGTGGTAGGTGGGTAGATGGCTGGTGGGGTGGGTGGTAGGTGGGGTAGATGGCTGGTGGGTGGGTGGTAGGTGGGGTAGATGGCTGGTGGGGTGGGTGGTAGGTGGGGTAGATGGCTGGTGGGTTGGGTGGTGGTGGGGTAGATGGCTGGTGGGTGGGTGGTAGGTGGGTAGATGGCTGGTGGGTGGTGGAGGTGGGGTAGATGGCTGGGGTGGTGGAGGTGGGGGTGGGTGGTGAGGTGGGGTGGGTGGTAGGTGGGTAGATGGCGTGGGTGGGGGTAGGGGGTAGATGGCTGGTGGGTGGGTGGTAGGTGGGGTAGATGGCTGGTGGGGTGGGTGGTAGTGGAGTGTGGGTGTGGTAGGTGGGTAGTGGCAGGTGGGGTGAGTGCAGGTGGGGTGGGTGGTAGGTGAGGTAGATGGCTGGTGGGGTGGGTGGTAGGTGGGGTAGGTGGCTGGTGGGGTGGGTGGTAGGTGGGGTAGATGGCAGGTGGGGTGAGTGCAGGTGGGGTGGGTGGTAGGTGAGGTAGATGGCTGGTGGGGTGGGTGGTAGGTGGGGTGGGTGGTAGGTGGGGTAGATGGCTGGTGGGGTGGGTGGTAGGTTGGGTAGTTGGCTGGTGGGGTTAGTGGTAGATGGCTGGTCGGGTGGTTGGTTGGTGGGGTAGATAGCTGGTGGGGTGGGTGGTAGGTGGGGTAGATAGCTGGTGGGGTGGGTGGTAGGTGGGGTAGATGGCTGGTGGGGTAGATGGCTGGTGGGGTAGGTGGTAGGTGGGGTAGGAGTGATGTGCTGTGGTATGTGGTACTTTTGACATACCTTTGATGAGTTCCCAGTTTTTCTACTCCCAGAGCCCGGTCTTAGGCCAGGCTCGCCTTGTGCTTTCCTGGTTAACCAGGCCGTTGCTGCTGGTGGCCCTCTGACCGGTGTAGTAGTGAGTAGTAGGTGTAACTGTGGGTGATGGGTGGTAGTTGTAGTTGTGGGTGGTGGCTGTGGCTGGAGGATGAGTGGCCACTGTGGCTGTGGCTGGAGGATGAGTGGCCACTGTGGCTGGAGGATGAGTGGCCGCTGTGGCTGGAGGATGAGTGGCCACTGTGGCTGTGGCTGGAGGATGAGTGGCCACTGTGGCTGTGGCTGGAGGATGAGTGGTAGCTGTGGCTGTGGCTGGAGGATGAGTGGCCACTGTGGCTGTGGCTGGAGGATGAGTGGCCACTGTGGCTGTGGCTGGAGGATGAGTGGCCACTGTGGCTGTGGCTGGAGGATGAGTGGCCACTGTGGCTGTGGCTGGAGGATGAGTGGCCACTGTGGCTGTGGCTGGAGGATGAGTGGTAGCTGTGGCTGTGGCTGGGGGATGAGTGGCCATTGTGGCTGTGGCTGGAGGATGAGTGGTAGCTGTGGCTGTGGATGGTAGTTATGATTGTGGGTGGTTGTTATGATTGTGGGTGGTAGTTGTGGTGGTTGTGAGTGGTAGTTGTGGTTGAGGAGGATGGTGGTATTCGTACAGTGCTTCTTAAGCACAATCTATATCCCCTCAGCCTGGAGAAGAGTTTTGCTCCATAGTCTGTTCCAGACTGTTCCAAACTATGGAGCAACTCTTCTCCAGGCTGAGGGACTGACCATCTCAAAACTACGTCTTCAAGGGTGATGGACTGATTACACCGTCTTCACATCTCTACTGCTTCTGCTAAACTCTTCTGTATTCGACTGAAGCCTACTGTGTAGATGGTCCTAAATAATTCTCTAAGAATCCTGGCAGCAGTTACCAGGTTAATTAGTCTTGCATATGCTGCTGAAATTATATGCTTGAAATATGCTTCTGGTATGCTTGGTGTGATGCTTATCTTATCTGCTTGTGTATTGTGCACAACGTCACTCATCCTAAGTTGCACTCTGTGTCTGGTTTACCTTCTTCCTTTGTTATCCTTAGTCTGCACCTGTCAGAGGTGGATTAAAGCAGCCAGGCGCCTTACTGACCACGTCCGTAGGTACTGCAAGTGCAAGGAGCACTGTGGATCGATCTGTCGACCACTGCCTAGTCCACTCGACAATGAGTGTCAATTCCTCCACCACCACTACTGAATCCACTAGACAACAATTGTCAATTCCTTCACCACTGCTGAACCCATTAGACAACAAGTGCCAAGTCCCTCTCACAGCCTTAGTCACTGGACTGTTCCCACCACTGGTGTGCCGAGGCTTCACTTCTGAAAGCCTCCTGACACCATGCAGACTTCATAGAGCTCATATATCCTAGGCTCCTGCCCACGGTCTGGGGGGAAGGGCTCTTGATCCAATGAATTGGAGCAACTCTCCTTCCTTTTGGATCAAAGCCACACCTGCACGGTCGGCAACCGTACAGCAGTGTGGGTGGTGCTATCGTGGTGACTGAGCACTGTAGTAGTGTTATCGTGGTGATCTGAGCACTGTAGTAGTGTTTTCGTGATCTGAACGTAGCAGTGCTATCGTGATCTGAACAACGTAGCAGTGCTATCGTGATCTGAACAACGTAGCAGTGCTATCGTGATCTGAACAACGTAGCAGTGCTATCGTGATCTGAACAACGTAGCAGTGCTATCGTGATCTGAACAACGTAGCAGTGCTATCGTGATCTGAACAACGTAGCAGAGCTATCGTGGTGATCACAGAGCCATATTAGGTGAGGGCAATAATGCCTCGTCCAGACAGTCGCATACAAAACACTATCATGCTTTTCACACCTGGATTTCGTCAGAACGAGACGAGAGTGAAGGCGGGGTGGAGAACGATCCAGGAGGAGAGTATATGAGGTGGGTAGAATATGGGATGGAGGAAGGGAGGATAAAGGAATTTAGAAGAGAGGAAAACTAGAAGAAAAGAAGTGGAGAGGCAATGGGGGGGGGAGAGAAAGTAGGGGGAAGAGAAGGTACGAAAGGGAGAGAGAGAGAGAGAGAGAGAGAGAGAGAGAGAGAGAGAGAGAGAGAGAGAGAGACAGAGAGACAAGAGAAGAAGCAGACAGACAGACAGACAGACAGACAGACAGACACAGACAGACAGAGAGAGACAGAGAGAGACAGAGAGAGATAGAGAGAGATTTCTCATGTTTACCACGAATGTAAACCCTGGAAGCCAGAAATCAGTCGATATGAGGCGCGGCCAAGAACTATGACTCAACTCTTGAAAACACAACTAGACGATTATATACAAACAAATGAACACACACACAAGCGTGTTGGGTGATAAATAATCCATACGTCAACATAATTAAACACGTGTCCCCACCTCCCCCACTAATAATAAATAATAATAATAATAATAATAATAATATATTTACTACATGTACAAGGTATACAGTCCTAGCTGACATCAATGACATACTACTATATAGAAAGCCCCTTGTTATACAGAGCATTTCGGGCAAATTAGGTCCTTGTCCCAGGATGCGACCCACACCATAACTAATAGGTACCCATTTTACTGATGGGTGAACATAGACAACCGGTGTAAAGAAACACGCCTAGTGTTTCTACCCTCGCTGGGAATCGAACGCAGACCTAGCCGTGTGAAGCGAAACCTCTGCGTTCGATGGCTTCCTTTCTGTATTTGCATAATTATCATTAAAAGCTACATTTTCAAGATATATATATGTCGTGCCGAATAGGTAAAACTTGCGATTTTGGCTTAAATAGCAACTCTCTTCTTGCCGAATAAGGCAAGCGAAAATCTGTGTATGAAATAATATCGCAAAAATAATTCTGAACCTAACGAAAAAATATATTTCATTGTGTTTATTATTAAATTATTGTAAACTTATCTAAATATATTTAGTTGGATTAGGCTAAATTAAATTGCGCTTGTTATAATAAGGTTAGGTAAGTTTTCTAAAATTCTTTTGGTACAAAATTATTAATTTTTACATTAACATAAATGAAAACATATATGTTTAAACGTATAAGAGAAATTTTTAGAAAGGACTTAAGCGTGAGTGACACCCACTACAGCTTCAGAATGTGAGAGGCACCGGCCGACTGACACCCTCCCACACCCGCCCCATATAGTGTAGGGTAGATGAAGGTCTCCAAGTTTGCAGAAAGTGGGAATTAAAAAAACTAGCCCTAAGCTTCTTCTAATCACTGAGAACAGGTCATGTGACACAAGAGATTATGTTACAACAGTGGATAATACACATACAGAATGCTGCTATTATGTGTAACCTTCTAATTAATAAAATAGAAGAAATGAATGCGCACATTTGTCAGTTTACAATAGCGCACGTCCCGTCCCGGGAACTTCTAGAATGTTCCAGGAAATACTCGGGAGGATCTCAGCATATATTCCTAAGTACTGCCTCCCACTATTCTCAGTATCGCTTAATGTACCTGTGTTATTCATGAATCTCTCTAATATTCCGATTATTCTTTAAGATATAATAACTAGACAATCCTGAATTTTCGAATATCATTTGATACCACTAACAGCCTAATTCTGTAAACAAACTAGTTGCAATTACCATGTTGCAATTACCATGTTGCAATCCCCATGTTGCAATTACCATGTTGCAATCACCATGTGTATCTTTATACTGCTGTACCTAGACGGGTTAGGATCTCAACAGAAATAAGTTACTCTGCCTTTTTTGGGGGGGGGGCTATCTTAAGTTATCCAACACATGCCCTGTCATGTATGATACGTAGATGGGTTTAGGACCTCAAAGGAAATAAGTGACCCTGCCCGCCTCTGTTTGGGCTACCCCAGGTCATCCACACCTGCTCTGCCATGCACGGCAATTTATATAATTGCCATCCATGGACACCCATACCTGAATGAACCCACTTGCCTACTTCCTTACTATTGTTTATATATTAAATCGATTATGTTGCAGTCAGTGATTGCAACCACTTGGCCTTGTGTACCTGTAACCTTACGATTCCATTATGCAGTAGTAGCTAAACGGGTTATACATTATGTCGACGTTCACGATGGACGTAATATGTTATATATATTATATCAACATTCACAACGGAAGTAACATATTCGGTGTGCAAACATTGGTCTAACGTCACCAAAACATCACGAGACTCCATGGTATAATGAACAATCCTGCGATTTTGTATAACATTGTTGTTTAAGGCTGTGCACAACAGACTCCACTAAATAGCTATCGAGTCTGTACAATCCATAATTTGAGATATATATGGCATACCTATCGTGTTTCAAGAGAGAGGATTCAATTACGTTTCTTTTCATGAGGGAACTGTTGGGTACAATGATCTGGGCAGCAGCCCCTCCCCCCTGTGGGTGATTACAAGAAATGACATGGTTAAAGACAGCATTCAACTCCTGGCCTGTCCTGACTGAGTATTGGTGTTGGGATAATCTGATTTCCAGAGGTTTACCTGTTTGACCAATATATGAGAGTGTATGAGACCTTGTACTTGAGCTAAAGAGTTCCACACAGTATGGTTAAAGTACTGTGTACTCTGATGTCGAGTTTACAGGTTCGAATCCTGCTTTGGACTGACAAATAATGTTTGTAAATAATTTCGCCTGTCTGCGATTTATCAAGTATATATATATATATATATATATATTCTCATAATGGAAGATTGTAAATTTTTATGAAGTGGACTGGATTCGATCCTGAGACTTGCACACGAAGCCATTGCTCTACCACTGGGTCGTGAGGGTTACAATAGAAAAGCAACACCTCTTTCCAGGTAGTGTTTGCAGGCGCCACCATTTGCCGCGTTAACTCAGTTGTTGTTTTCCTTTTTTATAGGCCCTATTATCCGCAACCAGCAACTCTAGTTAATGCTCTAGCTCTTGTGCCTTCAACACAATGGTGGAAGATATGAAAATGCAGCTATCGTGACTCACGAAATCGTAATAATATGATTGTAAACCATGAATCGGGGCCTAAAGTTTTACGATTCCCTCGCCATGAATTCAAACCCCACCCGTTCCATAGTTTAAAACGCAGCTGTCTGCATACAACTACCTAATTATCTTAATACAAAGCTTTATGTAGTGAGCGTGCTGGTCCCATCGTGGGTCACGTTAGTGGTTTACAAAACCCACAAGATGGGGAATGTGACACTTGCCCAACCCATCGTGGGTATATATGCGCAGACTACCACTTATGTCAAAGTATACCACCTAAGTATATGCAAATCTACCGTCTTACTATATGCAAGTCTACCACCTGAGTGTATTCATGTCTACCACCTGAGCATATCTAAGTCTACCACCTGGACATATTCAAGTCTACCACCTGAGTATATTCAAGTCTACCACCTGAGCATATCTAAGTCTACCACCTGGACATATTCAAGTCTACCACCTGAGCATATCTAAGTCTACCACCTGGACATATTCAAGTCTACCACCTGAGCATATCTAAGTCTACCACCTGGACATATTCAAGTCTACCACCTGAGTATATTCAAGTCTACCACCTGAGCATATCTAAGTCTACCACCTGGACATATTCAAGTCTACCACCTGAGTATATTCAAGTCTACCACCTGAGTATATTCATGTCTACCACCTGGACATATTCAAGTCTACCACCTGAGTATATTCAAGTCTACCACCTGGACATATTCAAGTCTACCACCTGAGTATTCAAGAAGTACCAGCTGAGTATAGAAGTCAGAAATAATTACAGTAGTGTACACATTAATTGGGACAGTGATAAAATAAGACATTTGGAAAATTAATGTTTACTTAAAAAATACACGGCAATGATATGACAGATAATTGATTTAATAAGATATATGACTACATTTTGCTTTTATAAGATTACTACAAGCATTGAACACATTTTGGTAAATTTTTCGTCGTGGCAGCAGGTCTTGATAAAAGCAGCAATTACCTTTTCCACAGTTAAACAGTCCTGTTTCGCGGTCCTGCGTTTCGTTATTGCTTATCGATTCTCAATTGGGTTGAAGTCAAGAGAGTTTCCAGGCCAGTTTAGAACGTTTAGTCCACTCTCTTCGAAGAATGTCAGCATTTTTCTGGAAGTGTGGCATGGAGCAAGATCGTGCTGGAAAATGCTTTCTCCATCAGGAAAGTCTCTATCCACAATGGGAAGCAAATGAGTTGCCAGGCGTCACTGTTCATCGTTCCCTCAACAATAACAAGCCGTACAGGTCCTTTAGCAGTAAAACTACCCCAAAACATCTTAGTTGGGTGTTTTGGCGCTTGTTGAATGTGTCCATTCCAAAGAGGTTCGCCTCTGCTCCATCTCACACTGATTTGTACCCTTGTACTTCAAAATGAGCTTCATCTTAAAAATATAATTTTACTCCATCCATCCCTTATGATCGAGTGCCAACTGCAGCTGGTTTTTCTTCACAGCAGCAGTCAATAACTGTTTCTTTATCAGCTTTCTGGCAGTTGTGCCAACATCAAGGAGCCTTCATCGAACAGTTGAAGAATCAACATTTACGCCAGCTGAAGCCAAATCTCTAGATTTTTGTTGGTTTTCTGGGGATCCTTCACAATATTTATGATAACCTTGTCATCTTGAAGTGTTGTCTTGCGTTTTCTTCCACATATTCCTGGACGCAGCGCTCCACAATCACCAGTGTCGTCCGCTCTTCAGAATCTGACCAACAGTTGACTTTGCTAGGCTCAAATTTTCGGGGAGCTGATTCTCAAATCAGCATATTTTCCAAGAGCTACAATACTACCACGCTTCCTAGGTGTAACATCCATCATGAATTTCAGCAGTAATCGTGAACTGAAGGGGAGAATTTAGCGAAACCACATTCACTCACGGATCACGCTTGCAGGAATAGCCTTACAGAACAACAGCCGTTGTAGCACTGACGAGAGTCGCAGGGTAACATCACAGATGGATGGTTGCCAGGAGTCGGTAGCAAACTATTATGAAAAGAACCCAAACTACATTAATTAAGCCGGAGACTAAGACATATGATGAGATAATCACAAAATTTACTCCTGTCCCAATTAATTTGCACACAACTGTGCAATCAATCGTCGAGATAGACTCATAAGAGCCGCTTATGAGCCGCTGAAGACAAATCATCAGCAACAATTAACAATCACTAATGATAGAAAAAAGGCCAGTCCAATTATCTCCAGCCGGCCGTGCCAATTAATCACAATTATTTCCGTTGTCAGCATTTGGCCAGGGCCCAGGGTATATACATCGAGAGGCGTATACAGTATATACTGGTGGTTATACATCGAGATGTATAACTTAACGCACAAGCGTCTACGAGTATATATCTGAGTTTTTACTTCATATTTTAAAGACTGGAATATTCTTCCGTGCAGTGGATTAACCTTGATGACCACCATGTAGTTGATTAACCTTGATGACCACCGTGCAGTGGATTAACCTTGGTGACCACCATGCAGTGGATTAACCTTGATGACCACTATGCAGTGGATTAACCTTGATGACCACCGTGCAGTTGATTAACCTTGATGACCACCATGCAGTGGATTAACCTTGGTGACCACCATGCAGTTGATTAACCTTGGTGACCACCATGCAGTTGATTAACCTTAATGACCACCATGCAGTTGATTAACCTTAATGACCACCATGCAGTTGATTAACCTTAATAACCACCATGCAGTTGATTAACCTTAATGACCACCATGCAGTTGATTAACCTTGATGACCACCATGCAGTTGATTAACCTTAATGACCACCATGCGGTTGATTAACCTTAATGACCACCATGCAGTTGATTAACCTTAATGACCACCATCCAGTTGATTAACCTTGATGACCACCATGCAGTTGATTAACCTTAATAACCACCATGCAGTTGATTAACCTTAATGACCACCATGCAGTTGATTAACCTTGATGACCACCATGCAGTTGATTAACCTTAATGACCACCATGCAGTTGATTAACCTTAATGACCACCATGCAGTTGATTAACCTTAATAACCACCATGCAGTTGATTAACCTTAATAACCACCATGTAGTTGATTAAACTTAATGACCACCATGCAGTTGATTAACCTTGATGACCACCATGCAGTTGATTAACCTTAATAACCACCGTGCAGTTGATTAGGCTTAATAACACCATGTAGTTGATTAATCTTAATGACCACCGTGCAGTTGATTAACCTTAATTACCCCCGTACAGTTAACCTTAATGACCCTCTTGCAGTTGATTAACCTTAATGACCTCGTAGTTTACAATGAACTTTGGAACACTTGACTAGTGTACAATGGGATAATATGACCACTGGTTACATCAATGAAGATCTTACATATACTAACGAAGGTAACTGATATAATGATTCATTTCTAAATATTGTAGAAGATGTCCAGAAAAATTACATTCCCAACAGAACTCTCAGATTAAAAAAAGATCCCAAGTGGACGAAGAGAAGAACAAAACATCTCGTGGGGAGAGAAAATATTGGAAAAGCTAAACATGTCTCAGAAATTTAGCCCTGAGAGAAAACCAGAGATTTGAGAATCATCATCATTGGCTTGGCATCCCTAGTTTTGAAGGTTCTCATTATCCATCCTATCATTTTCCTAGCAGATGTGGTAGACACATTGTTGTGATCTTTGAAAGTGAGATTCTGTGACATTATCACTCCCAGGTCCTTCCCATTATCTATATAGCCGGCAGATTCCATTTTGTATCCCAATTTTTCACTCCCCTCTACTGCAAGCTCCTGATGAAGGACTACTAATGGCCTGAAAGGTCTTGAGCTTTTTCTTTCCACCACCCCCGTGATATCTACAACAGCTAGCCAACACTCCCGTGATACCCACAACAGCTAGCCAACACCCCCGGGTATCTATTAACTGCTAGGTGAAGAGTGACAGCAGATGCAAGGGGACTTGACTCGTGTGTCTCCCAGCACGAGGCTCAACTCTGATCCTCCGGTTGAGTCGAAGGCGCTACCACTGAGCTACAAGACCTTAGGTACACAACAGACCTCAGACTGTTTTCGGTAACAATTCCAAGAGTTATACGACCCCTTCAGGTTTAGCATTTTCCCACGATTGTAATATTATTATTATTGCTTATTATAATTAAACAATAATAATAATATTAATAATACTAATAATAATAACAATACTACTACTAATAAAAATAATAATAATAAACAATAATAATAATATCAAAGTAGTGTTGAGTGTACAAACTTGTAATAAGAGCAGAGGGCTGAGAGCTTGATGTCGGCCGGGTAGAAAAACACATACATAAATTAAAAGTAAATATTGATAAAAAGGATTCATTATTCATATTAATTATATTTTAATTATGTTCATTTTTTCAATCATGACGTTGATGAACGATTTTAATAGTGTGATGGTATCTAAGAAGGGAGGGAGAGAGAGAGAGAGAGAGAGAGAGAGAGAGAGAGAGAGAGAGAGAGAGAGAGAGAGAGAGAGAGAGAGAGAGAGAGAGAGAGAGAGATCGGACTAAGACTAGCAATTATTTTTTTAACCAGATCAGAAAACCTCAAACACTTCTTGTGTGTGAAGAACTGGTCAACCTGACACACAGAAGGGGTCAGACAGCAGTAGTCCCCAACCTTTCAGTATTAAAAGGCCCATTTGAAAAGCCAGGAGGGAGGCCGCATTTTGCATTTTTTATGAATAATAACAATAATATTTTGTAACTGTTGACACTATGCAGTGTAGAACCTTCATAAAATTCCTAATTTCAGGTGAGAGCCGCATCCATTTCCTAGAAGGGCCACATGGGACCATCGGGCCGCAGGCTGGGGACCCCTGGGTTAGAGGATACGTTTGTCGTCAGTATAAGAAGAAAGTGCCACTGATGAGGGTCTTACATGAGGAGCAGTTCATTGTGTGAGTGACCCAAGATTTCCACAGACTCACAGCTCCACCACGTAAACAATTTAATACACGATAACGAGGTTTGGTGAAGATAGAGTAATGCCCACAAAAATCCACACATACTCGTCTTCAAGACTAGGTATAAAAGCTCCGTAGGTTACGTTAGGGTTTGTCAGGAAACCGGACGAGTGATTCCTGACGCGGGTCTTAGTCTATTGACCCACAGCTGGAGCATTTGGTTACCTAACTGAGGCCTTCTGCAGGCTTACCGGTCCACCCCTTTAAAAATTATGGTAAGCTCCATAGCTGTCATACAGAATAGGGGAGCAAAGTAATGCTGACATTTCCAATTTTGCTTACAAAAAAAAATAAAAAAATATTACCCACACCACAGGACACAATTTTACCTCCAAAATCTTAACCCGGATTGAAATCAATACGATATATGGGTATATACGTATCTGCGTCAAGCAAGAGAAATTATGGGTTTGCAATAGACACAGGGATATAATTTCTGAGAGAGGAAAGTGGCAGTACAGAGTGTTACTGGGAGATAAATATAGGGAAAGTGTTGTTCCTGATCATACGATGTGTGGCTGGATAACACCGGGCGGGGGAGTGCGTGTGTACTTGAGCAGAAAAAATAATTGTGTTGACGGGGAGGGTAGATGTGATGGGGAGGGTAGATGTGATGGGGAGGGTAGGTGTGGTGATGGGGAGGGTAGGTGTCGTGATGGGGAGGGTAAATGTGGTGATGGGAAGGGTAATGTGATTGTGAGGGTAGGAGTGGTGATGGGAACCGGAGCACAGATCTAATTCCCTAGATCAAGGAACCTTCCTTGAGGGGACGGTATATTTAAGCAATTTGCCAGTTTCTCTCTTCTAATAGAGTGAGGAGTGTGTCGTTAGTGTCTCGTATATCTGAAGAAAGGTTGTTTCAAAGCTCTGGCCACGTTACCCTTCCTTATTTAGTAACTTATAAGTATGCTCACTACACTCAGGCTTTTCAACAGGAGAATTCTGCACCGTGCACAGAGCCTCCTGTCCTCTTAAGAACTAATTACCGCATGTAGATTGGTAACTAGGCACAAATTATTGTTGTCCGGGTAAAAATTATGACTTCACTCTCCCTACAACTAATATTTAGCCCCTATCCTCATTCATTTTAATTCTTCTGAAGAGGACCTCAGATGGGGGTCGAAATATATAAACTACATATATTCGATATATATATATATATATATATATATATATATATATATATATATATATATATATATATATATATGGAGGTACCACCTCTGGAACTGTCTCGGGGACCCTCATCCTCAGAGAAAAGAATACACTTGCTTCAGGGAAGCTGTTTGAAAATTTTCTACCACCCCTATATTTCTGTAAGCTTTATTTAAAGACAAAATACATTGACAAACTACATTGACAAGAATACAATAGGGAGTAAAACAACATAGATAACAACTCAGAGCTACACCACAAATACTTCGTCCAGCTCCCCGGCAGTGGGCCGCATGCCCAGAATGCTGCAGGCATTTCCCCTCTGGATCGCAACACTGAGTCTCTGAAAGAGGAAGCTGGTCGCCCTGTGGTCCTTGGTTTCTATGATGAGTTTTTCACCCAGCTCTTTGAGAAACTTTGGAGCACACTTGCCCCATGCACACAAACACCTACGAATGCACGCACGCGCGTGAAAACGAGCACATGCACGCACACATGCGGGCGCGTGAACGCAGCTGTACCCTGACTCCTGAACACATGTTTATAATGAGGCATTCATCAAGTACATACCCTGTTCACCTGTTCAATCCCCCTCTCCCTTCCAAATCGCTCACCTCACAACATACAAAATTTCTTGTTCTAGTATTTCTAAAAATTTCATTTGTCGTGTGTGGGACAAGCTATCCTGAGAGGTGGTAATTTTCAGGTAAGAACACCACCTCTGCTAGAACGATGCTCCTGAAGCTTCCTCTGCTATGACTATGACAGGGGAAACAGCTAACTTCTGAACCCACTATTTACAATGCTCACACCTGCACTACCCTTCCTCTACAGATGTTGATACATACCTGCACATATAGTACACACCTGTCCCTCCCTCCACATGTGAAGGTGGTGATATCTAGAGGCACATCACATACTCACACCTGACCCTCCCTTCACAGGTGGTGGTATATACCTGCAGGTATATCACACACCTGCCCTGCACAGGTAAGGGCAGTAATGAGGTGAACATTAGTGGTGTTGGTCCGGCGCTGCGCCTCCTGGCTTATACGGCATAATGGTTGACCAACCACAACACAATTAGGACACCAACACGCTGCATAATACACTCCGACGTGTCTAGTCAAATGACCTACATTTCCACACCATTTTTAGCTGTACTCTTCATCATTACTTTCATGAAGTGGTCTTTGGGAGGAGGGGTCTCCCCACTTCTCAACTCTCATTTCCTTCAAGGCAGGGGGAGATACGTTGATGCTGGAGAAGGGCTTTAGATCTAGGGAATCAGAGTGACACTCTCCCCCTCGTTCCACGGATTAAACATGATTACATCCCTTTAGTTTACCACTTCCCCATGAATATATATTAATGTTGAAGAGACACCCTCATGATTTAGCGTCAAATTGCTAGCTAATTGAGGGGGGTGTTATCCCCATTCAAACAGACATTAACTGCCCTGAAGAATTTAGTAGTTAAAGATTCATTATCATATAATTGGGTAATGGAGAGCACTTAAATTTACGCCTGAGCCGCATAAGAAGTCGGCTTGGAGCGAGTCCAGCCTCCTGCAGGGGAACTGCTCGCATCCACAGTTTAGTGGAACACGTTGCGGCGCCTCCTTTGGTCATGTTAGTGATACTTAATTCTCGACAGGCTATTAATTTAAAATTAAGAAACGGAATATAGAGAAATAACCAGTTAATATACCATTTAAGGGATGACTGAAGGAACTGTTAGTGCTTCCACGGGACACCGTCCTAACTCGGCTCTTTACACCCAGTATTAAGGCGCAGGTAAAACAGAAAATAAAGACAATGAGAGAGAGAGAGAGAGAGAGAGAGAGAGAGAGAGAGAGAGAGAGAGAGAGAGAGAGAGAATACTACAGAAGAGGAAAAGAAAATGTGGCTGTGAGACATCAAAGAATTTCACAAAGGCTCAGAGAAGAAACGCAGAGAAATTACCACAATTAAGCAGAAATTAAAGCATTCACACCAGAGAAAGGGATGATACCCTCACCGACATAATGAAGAAGGAAATAAAGGGTCAGTAAAGGGTGCGAATAACCCTTAAAATAAACCAAAATAATAATAATATTAATAAATTATATTTAATTATGAAAACTGCCATCACCTCCATTAACGTTCTTAATAATGCTGAGTTCAGCAACCACCTGATAATAATAATAATAATAATAATAATAATAATACCTTTATACCTTTGAAGAGTTTCAAGATTTTCACTACTCTCGGAGCCCGACCATGGCCCAGGCTCGTCTAGTGCTTGCCTGGTCAAGCAGACTATTGTTGCTGGTGACCCGCTTTCCAAGAATTAATCGAGCAAGACTCAGCAAGAACTGCCTCTTCACATAGAGAACCGAATATTCTAGGTAGCGTCGGTCGACTAGTAACGTGTGAGAAAGCACACACGAAATACTACCAGGAATCGTACACTTCAAACACCTCCTCCTCAATCTCTAGATTTCATCCAGTAGTAATTCTGCTTATTATAAAACGATGCAGTAACCTCCGGTTGACGTGTCGGCCACCAGTAGAGATCTGGACAATAATTTATGTTACCCCTCAAGAAAATTTTGACGAAAAGGTAAAGCTCTCCGCTATTGAAGCCAAACAAGTGATGCATGGTTCTTAGGCACCAGGAATTGCACCACTCTCATGATTATGAGGACCCCAACCCCCATGACCCCCGTGGAAATAAGTAACTGATTTTTTGAGGGGGTTATCCTAGGTAAGTTACACTATGTATGATAATTCTACTTATGTGTACCTTTACCTAAATAAACTAACTAACTTACCCTGCCGTCGAGGCCAGACGCTCAAACCTCCCACGCAACAGTCAGTCCCGAGAAACATAAATTCTAAATCAATAACACCACCAGGTGTCGGTGTTATTGCGCACATACTAGAATGCTTGACGTTATCTTCATGGCCTTAATGAAACCTCCCGACTCAGGCTGACCCACTTCATCACCTGATGTACGAGACCTATCCTGAGTGATGAGTATGACACACAAAATTTACCTTTTATTCCCACTATGCAAGTATCATACAGAGTAAGTCATCAGCCCATTGCTGATGCTACAACCCACTGACACAAGCATCCGTGCATGGAGAGAGAGAGAGAGAGAGAGAGAGAGAGAGAGAGAGAGAGAGAGAGAGAGAGAGAGAGGAGACCAGACCTCTAAGAACCTGCTCCATGTTTGTTAAGAAAGCAATGCATCTCCCTCTGCATATTCATTACTAAATTACACTTACATTTATACTACACGTTGTAAACTTGCTTAGTTCTGCTCCAGCCGACTGTACACTCACCCCCCCCGTGCCCATGTTTACACCCCTCCCTCTTAGTCCTGACCATCACCCAGGGCAGGTGGCCGCACCCACCATACTCACAGACATGTCTCTACTCATCTCACAAACCAAAGAAAGCAAGTTCAACACCCAGGTCGTAGTACACTATCTGTCCTACATAAGATAATCTACGCACACAAACTTAATACTCGTAATAATGCTTATAAAGTATATATATATATATATATATATATATATATATATATGTCGTGCCGATTAGGTAAAACTTGCGATTTTGGCTTAAATAGCAACGCTCACCTTGCCATATAAGACAAGCGAAAATTTGTGTATGCAATAATTTCGGAAAAATCATTCTGAACCTAAAGAAAAAAATATATTTCACTGTGTTTGTTTATTATTAAATTATTGTAAACGTATCTAAAATATATTTAGTTGGATTAGGCTAAATTAAATTGCGCTTGATATAATAAGGTTAGGTAAGTTTTCTAAGCTTCTTTTGGTACAAAAATTATTAATTTTTACATTAACATAAACGAAAAAAATATATCTTTAAACGTATAAGAGAAAATTTTAGAAATGACTTAATTTGAAATGAGTTCTTGGTAAGTGACCAATTTTACCTATTCGGCACGACACACACACACACACACACACACATATATATATACACCTTAAACATAATGGGTCACTATGTTTATTTACACTATATGTAAAGATACACTGTAGCTTAAAGAAAGATAAACGTTAACTCGCTCTTAGTTTGACAACTCCTGCGTCAATATTTGACGGTGACAAATATCACACCGGTCAGTGGTGCTCATAGCGAAGATAATATATGACTACAACACCCAAGTACAGTATCAGGGGAGGAGAGAAAAAGAAATGAGTTAATGGGAAAAATGAGAACGAGAGAGAGAGGGAGAGAGGCAGCAAATATTGCGTGAGAATAGGTGGTGTTGGGGAGACAAGTGTGTGAGCAGGTGATAGCGAGAACAAGTGTGCGTGCAGGTGTTGTCTCGTACACCTGTTTCACCTACCCTGGTGAAACAAGTGTGGGGGGGGACAACAAGTAGAGAGCGAGAGTGTAACAGAGGAGGGGGAGAGGGAGGGAAGTGGGACGTAACATAAAGGAACATGATAACGAGGAGCAAAGATCACAGGGTACGAAAGGAAGAGAACAATAAACGATACCACAGAAGCAGGAGGAGGAGGAGGATGGGAAATATGACTGATGATAGTGGGAATGAAGGAGAATAACTGAGGACCAGAACAATAAACGTCACCACAGGAAAAATAACCAGAGAAGCCCAGATAATGATAATTGGTAGGAAGAGAGAATAAACCAGAACAAAAAAGGAAAACTGAAGAGACAAGAAAATAGGAGGAGGCGATATGAAAAGAGAACCTTGGGAGTAATGCAGACGAATAGGGAATAAACAACAATAAGAGTAAGGATTGAAAAATGAACTACAAAACATGGAAGAGGCTGTAGAAAGGTTGAGAAAAGATATAGGGGAAAAAACGGACCATGAAGACTTGCAAAGTAGCGAATTTAAGAGGTAAATGTAGAGAGATTTATTGAACAAGGCGAAGGTGAGAAAAGGAAGTACGGAAAAAAGAACTCAGAGTAGGCCTAGGTAGGCTGGACAAGAAGATACCGTCACACGTGGCATCACAGGAGGGTAGTCCCTACAAATTTATTCTTACCTCCACTCTTATGTTACCTTACCTGTGATATACCTTTGAAGAATTTCAAGAGTTTCACTACTCTCGGAGCCCGGCCATGGGGCAGGCTCGTCTGGTGCTTGCCTGGTCAACCAGGTTGTTGCTGCTGGAGGCCCGCTGCCCCATATGTCCATCACAGCCTGGTTGATCTGGCACTCCAATCTATTTCCCCCTACATAAGGGATACACATCCAGAATTTAGTACTTCTCAGCCACCTGGACGCTAGTTTCTATAATTCGCTTACATGTGGTCATATATGCTTTTAATAATAATAATATAACATCTTGAGCATCAGCATGTTCCGTCTTGAGCATCAGCATGCTCCGTCTTGAGCATCAGCATGCTCCGTCTTGAGCATCAGCATGCTCCGTCTTGAGCATCAGCATGCTCCATCTTGAGCATCAGCATGCTCCATCTTGAGCATCAGCACGCTCCATCTTGAGCATCAGCATGCTCCGCCTTGAGCATCAGCATGCTCCATCTTGAGCATCAGCATGCACCATCTTGAGCATCAGCACGCTCCATCTTGAGCATCAGCATGCTCCATCTTGAGCATCAGCATGCTCCATCTTGAGCATCAGCACGCTCCATCTTGAGCATCAGCATGCACCATCTTGAGCATCAGCACGCTCCATCTTGAGCATCAGCATGCTCCATCTTGAGCATCAGCACGCTCCATCTTGAGCATCAGCATGCTCCATCTTGAGCATCAGCATGCTCCATCTTGAGCATCAGCATGCTCCATCTTGAGCATCAGCACGCTCCATCTTGAGCATCAGCACGCTCCATCTTGAGCATCAGCATGCTCCATCTTGAGCATCAGCACGCTCCATCTTGAGCATCAGCATGCTCCGCCTTGAGCATCAGCATGCTCCATCTTGAGCATCAGCATGCACCATCTTGAGCATCAGCACGCTCCATCTTGAGCATCAGCATGCTCCATCATGAGCATCAGCATGCTCCATCTTGAGCATCAGCACGCTCCATCTTGAGCATCAGCATGCACCATCTTGAGCATCAGCATGCTCCATCTTGAGCATCAGCATGCTCCATCTTGAGCATCAGCACGCTCCATCTTGAGCATCAGCATGCTCCGTCTTGAGCATCAGCATGCTCCATCTTGAGCATCAGCATGCTCCATCTTGAGCATCAGCATGCACCATCTTGAGCATCAGCACGCTCCATCTTGAGCATCAGCATGCTCCATCTTGAGCATCAGCATGCTCCATCTTGAGCATCAGCACGCTCCATCTTGAGCATCAGCACGCTCCATCTTGAGCATCAGCATGCTCCATCTTGAGCATCAGCATGCTCCGTCTTGAGCATCAGCATGCACCATCTTGAGCATCAGCACGCTCCATCTTGAGCATCAGCATGCTCCATCTTGAGCATCAGCATGCTCCATCTTGAGCATCAGCATGCTCCATCTTGAGCATCAGCAGCTCCATCTTGAGCATCAGCATGCTCCATCTTGAGCATCAGCATGCTCCATCTTGAGCATCAGCATGCTCCATCTTGAGCATCAGCATGCTCCATCTTGAGCATCAGCATGCTCCATCTTGAGCATCAGCATGCTCCATCTTGAGCATCAGCATGCTCCATCTTTGAGCATCAGCACGCTCCGTCTTGAGCATCAGCATGCTCCATCTTGAGCATCAGCACGCTCCATCTTGAGCATCAGCATGCTCCATCTTGAGCATCAGCATGCTCCATCTTGAGCATCAGCATGCTCCATCTTGAGCATCAGCATGCTCCATCTTGACATCAGCAGCTCCATCTTGAGCATCAGCATGCTCCGTCTTGAGCATCAGCATGCTCCATCTTGAGCATCAGCACGCTCCATCTTGAGCATCAGCACGCTCCATCTTGAGCATCAGCATCCCATCTTGAGCATCAGCATGCTCCATCTTGAGCATCAGCATGCTCCATCTTGAGCATCAGCATGCACCATCTTGAGCATCAGCACGCTCCATCTTGAGCATAGCAGCTCCATCTTGAGCATCAGCATGCTCCATCTTGAGCATCAGCATGCTCCATCTTGAGCATCAGCACGCTCCATCTTGAGCATCAGCATGCCGTCTACACACATGCTCCATCTTGAGCATCAGCACGCTCCATCTTGAGCATCAGCATGCTCCATCTTGAGCATCAGCACGCTCCATTTTGAGCATCAGCATGCTCCATCTTGAGCATCAGCATGCTCCATCTTGAGCATCAGCATGCTCCGTCTTGAGCATCAGCATGCTCCATCTTGAGCATCAGCACGCTCCATTTTGAGCATCAGCATGCTCCATCTTGAGCATCAGCATGCTCCATCTTGAGCATCAGCATGCTCCGTCTTGAGCACTCCTACCAACCACTCAGATCCTTACACTCCCAACCTGAAGGAGGACCTGCACTCCTACCAACCACTCAGATCCTTACACTCTCAACCTGAAGGAGGACCTGCACTCCTACCAACTACTCAGATCCTTACACTCTCAACCTGAAGGAGGACCTGCACTCCTACCAACCATTCACATCCTTACACTCCCAACCTGAAGGATGACCTGCACTCCTACCAACCACTCAGATCCTTACACTCTCAACCTGAAGGATGACCTGCACTCCTACCAACCACTCAGATCCTTACACTCTCAACCTGAAGGAGGACCTGCACTCCTACCAACCACTCAGATCCTTACACTCCCAACCTGAAGGATGACCTGCACTCCTACCAACCACTCAGATCCTTACACTCTCAACCTGAAGGATGACCTGCACTCCTACCAACCACTTAGATCCTTACACTCCCAACCTGAAGGGACCTGCACTCCTACCAACCACTCAGATCCTTACACTCTCAACCTGAAGGATGACCTGCACTCCTACCAACCACTCAGATCCTTACACTCTCAACCTGAAGGATGACCTGCACTCCTCTCTTCCCCAGAGATTAATGACAGACTATAAAAAAGAGAATAAAACTAACTCTGAATGTAACATTCAAAGCACGATTACATAAATTATAAGAAAAATAATTTAAGTTAACATTATAAATTATATTTTGTCATATTTCTGGCACAAGTCATATAAAAAGCTCGCATTATCCATACGAATTCTTACACATCTATTTCAGTCAAAAATCTCCCAAAATATACCAAAAACTAATAAATTTGCTTCGAAAAGCAGACAAGTAGTTTCAGGCCTCCCTCCGGGGAGGTGCCTTGATGCCGGTGAGGGGCTCTTGATTCAAGGAACTGGACCTATCCTCCATCTTCTTAGATTGAACCTCATTTCCTCCCATTCCCTCAGGCGCTGTATAATCCCCCTACGGTTTTAGCGTTCTGCCATGAATATAATAATAAAGACCCAGGCCACAAGCAGCGTGCCGTCGTGGATTCTTGATAACCACTGCAGGGCGGGTGGGTAGCCCACCTTCATGACCAAGTGGGGAGTGAAGGTGGTGTTTTGTTCATCAGGAAACTGCACAACTGTCAGATATAGACTTAGCTCATGGTATCATCTCCTTCTCCAAGGCCTGGTCTCAGGCTAGGCCTCCTTCCTGACGGCTTGGTTCGTCAGGATGTTTGTATTTGCAGGACGGTCTATCTTTGGCAGTACTGCCCCGTAGAATTACGAACATTGCTGTGTGTTAGACAGGAATGGGTGGAGGCAAGTGGTTTTTATGACTTGCTGTGCTATTGGAGTGTGAGCAAAGTAACATTTATGAAGGGATTCAGGGAAACTGGTTAACCAGACCTGAGTTGTGGAGGTGGGAAGTATAGTGCCTGTTCTCTGAAGGAGGCTTACCTTTGATATACCTTTGAAGAGTTTCGAGAGTATCTACTCTCTGAGCCCGGCCATGGGCCAGGCTCGTCTGGTGCTTGCCTGGTCAACAGGCTGTTGCTGCTGAGGCCCCTGCCCCAATATCCATCACAGCCTGGTTGATCTGGCACCTGGTGAAGGTATTTGTCCAGTTTCCTCTTGAAGGCTTCTACACTGGTTCCAGCCGTGTTTCGGATATCTTCTGGTAAGATGTTGAATAGTCTGGGACCCCGGATGTTAATACAGTGCTCCCGTATTGTCCCCACCGCACCCCTGCTCCTCACTGGATTTATTTTACACTTTCTCCCATATCTCTCACTCCAGTATGTTGTTATGGCAGTGTGCAGATTTGGGACCAGGCCCTCAAGTACTTTCCATGTATTAGACTGTTGACCTAATCACTAAGAACCTGGGAACATTCACGAGGTCTTATAAAACCTAGTATGATGTTAAAAATCAAAAGAGGAAATTACCTGTGGAAGGCCTGAAGCCCCTAGTGTCACGACGTTTTGGTCTGTCCTTTTCTATAATGAAGCTACGACTGACTTGACAATGGATGGACAGAAACCTAATCTCAAGATCCATCTCCAATTGGCTGGTTAGCTGTGACATGTTCCAGCCCCGGCATTGTGACTCATTCGAGTGACCTTGCATGGTCTTAGTTGACCTGGTGACAAACCTCGGGGGTTCATTTCTTAATTGGTGGCCACTCAAGGCGTCCCCGTTATCAGTGAGTGTGGTGGTCCCCTCTCTCTGTATATCTCCAACTGTCTAGCTGCCACCATCAGATAATGTATCAGTGGAGAGTCAAGGATGCGCTAACGCTGAACGCAACTACAAGATTCAATCTCCAAGTGACAATACATGGGAGAGGCAGATAACAGTATTGAGGCTATCAGCTGAGCAAGACCGACTACTGTCTAGCTGCCTCTATTTCCGTCTAGTTAGGTGAGGTTAGGATGGCATGGTAGAACTCTCGCTCTCAATCCTCCACTCCCTCCCCCCCTCCAGCTAACACATTGAAAATTAGTAAAATAAAATCTACTACTACAACTACGTACTGTACACAACTACTACTACTACTACTGTTACTCCTGCTATTACAGCTACTACAACTTTGTCATGGACGATTCATGGTCATCTGGTGTCTGAGTATTTCGTGAAGCAGCATCAGGGTTCTAGGTACCACACACACCTTTAATATATCTTTGATGAACTCCGATAGTATTTCTACTCCCGGAGCCCGGCCATGGACCAGGCTCGTCTGGAGTTTGCCTGGTCAACCAGGCTGTTGCTGATGGTGGCCCGCTGCCCCACACATACATCACAGCGTGGTTGATCTGGCACCTGGTGAAGATACTTGTCAGGTTGTTGCATTGTATCCACTTGCTAAGTGGTTATCTAACCAGATCTTAATTACTGTACTGCTCTTACAATCATAAGTTCAGTGGCAATATGTTCGAGTGTACTTTAATCATCCCTACCCCACTCTCTCCCCCATAAAACATTTGTATTACACCTCTTGTCTCGAGGTTTCATACCGTTTTATGTTATTAACTGTGCTTCATATCGTCGGTATACATATAAAAATTTGTTTACTATCATAAAAGTTTGATATTATGTGCCAGATTAATCAGGCTGTGATGGATATGTGGATCAGCGAGGCACCAGCAGCAACAGCCTGGTTAACCAGGCAAACACCAAGCAAGCCTGACCCAGGGCCGGGCTCCGGGAGTAGAAAAACTCTTGAAACTCATCAAAAGTATATCAAAGGTAAGGAAATCCCCTAGTTTTTTAATTAATCTGCTAAGATACCTGGAGTCTCTCACCATGAGATTTGCACCTTAAGAGGCGCCTAACTTCCCATGTTTTCTAATAACATGTTAATTTTTCCACTATAATCTACCTTGTCCATAATTACTATCACATTTGCTTTGTCTGTTTCGTAAGGTGAAGTCCAGGATCTTTCCTTAATTCATGGTATAACTTAACAAATCTTTGATGACAATTGTGTCGCTCACACCTCTACAACACAACTGTCCTTAAAGATTTGTTAAGTTATACCATGAAACAAAGCAAATGTGATAGTAATTATGGTAGATTATAGTGGAAAAATGAATATGTTCTTAGAAGACTGGGAATTAACGAGCACCTTAATGACGGTAAGAACTGTTGACATTCTCTTGTAGATCATTTCTTTCACTAAACAAAGGTCGTTCTCTTTTGATCTCGGCCAGTGTATTTCCATACATTTTTATTCATGTTTGACACTGATATAGCCAAAATATATTACCTTATACATGTCCCCATTGAAACTCATATCCCACGTCTCCATCCACTAAATCAACCCATTGAAACTCATATCCCACGTCTCCAGCCACTAAATCAACCCATGAAACTCATATCCCACGTCTCCATCCACTAAATCAACCCATGAAACTCATATCCCACGTCTCCATCCACTAAATCAACCCATGAAACTCATATCCCACGTCTCCATCCACTAAATCAACCCATGAAACTCATATCCCACGTCTCCATCCACTAAATCAACCCATGAAACTCATATCCCACGTCTCCATCCACTAAATCAACCCATGAAACTCATATCCCACGTCTCCATCCACTAAATCAACCCGTGAAACTCATATCCCACGTCTCCATCCACTAAATCAACCCATGAAACTCATATCCACGTCTCCATCCACTAAATCAACCCATGAAACTCATATCCCACGTCTCCATCCACTAAATCAACCCATGAAACTCATATCCCACGTCTCCATCCACTAAATCAACCCATGAAACTCATATCCCACGTCTCCATCCACTAAATCAACTCATGAAACTCATATCCCACGTCTCCATCTACTAAATCAACCCATGAAATTTATTTCCCATGTCTCCAACCACTGAAACAACCCATGAAACTCATGTACCATATCTCCATCCACTAAATCAACCTATTCCGGTCCTCTGGATGCTCCCACATTCAGCTATGGATGAGCTTGTTTTTCCCAATTTCGTGTTATTCACGACCTTTTCCCCCTCATATAGCACCGCTACGAAATAATTCTCGTAAATTATAAAATAAAAAAAAATAAAACATTTTATCTTGGAGCAATCCCTCTCTCGCTGTTTTGGATCGGGGATAAAGTTACAAAAAAAAAAAAAGGAAGGGAAGGGGGTGGGGGTTCAAGAGATGCAAAGGCACTAATACCTTTCATAGAAAGTTCCTGTATGATAAGGACAACCTCATCGGTCCATGGCCGGGCTCCGACAGTAATGAAACTCTCGAAACTCTTCAAAGGAATTATATATTACTGGTGTGGAGAATGCACAAATTACAAACTGTGCTTATTAAAACAAATGCCTAAACGGTACTCACTGGTATGTCGACCAGAGTGTTGCATAAACCATGTCTGCAACGTCAGGTGGAGGAAAACTTTCAAACAACAGCCAAACAATTGCCCACGAGGATGGCGACTTTGTCTTCTATTTTGAAGCGCTAAAACCCGTGTAGGTCACTCAGTGTAAACAACAGTGGAGGGAGGGATTTATATAATGCACAGACAACTAGAATCATGTCATCAATTTGCGATTTTTACGGAAAAATAAGGTGTTACCATTAATAAGGTGTTACCATTAATAAAGTGTTACCATTAATAAGGTGTTACCATTAATAAGGTGTTACCATTAATAAGGTGTTACCATTAATAAGGTGTTACCATTAATAAAGTGTTACCATTAATAAAGTGTTAACATTAATAAGGTGTTACCATTAATAAAGTGTTACCATTAATAAGGTGTTACCATTAATAAGGTGTTACCATTAATAAGGTGTTACCATTAATAAGGTGTTACCATTAATAAAGTGTTACCATTAATAAAGTGTTAACATTAATAAGGTGTTACCATTAATAAGGTGTTACCATTAATAAGGTGTTACCATTAATAAGGTGTTACCATTAATAAGGTGTTACCATTAATAAGGTGTTACCATTAATAAGGTGTTACCATTAATAAAGTGTTACCATTAATAAAGTGTTAACATTAATAAGGTGTTACCATTAATAAAGTGTTACCATTAATAAGGTGTTACCATTAATAAGGTGTTACCATTAATAAGGTGTTACCATTAATAAAGTGTTAACATTAATAAGGTGTTACTTTTAATAAAGTGTTAACATTAATAAGGTGTTACCATTAATAAAGTGTTAACATTAATAAGGTGTTACTATTAATAAAGTGTTAACATTAATAAGGTGTTACCATTAATAAAGTGTTAACATTAATAAGGTGTTAACATTAATAAAGTGTTAATAATAATAAGGTGTTAACAATAATATATGATGGAGAACCTCAAAGAGCAGTAGAGGGAAAGTATTGGAAGTAATCAGTTGCAGCTACCAGAACTAAGGTACTGGCACATTACCCAGAACACAACCACAATATAGGCAAGAAAGAAACAGTCGCAATCCGGAAGTTATCAAGAAATCTACCCAGGCCAAAGCCTTTAGTCACACAACGGATTCATCAGCGGCGGCGGCAGGGAAGACGTCAATGGCAGCGGCGGTGACATCAATGGCAGCAGAAATGACGTCAGCGGCAGAGGAAAGGTGTGAGAGGACCGGCAGTAGCAGCAACGGCGACAGCACAAGTTCGTGTAACACAAGCCGTCGAGGCCTGGTCTCCGACCGAGCCGCGGGGGCGTTGACCTCCGAAACCCTCTCCAGGTATACTCCAGGTAAGCCGTATCCAAAAGTCGCTCCAAGCTTGAAGCCTTAAGTCACACTATGTAAGTATGAGCGGCGACGGAGACTCGTTAAAAAGGAATTGAACTGACGGTCGAGGCGGAGAGGACTCTTGTGAGACATTTCGATGTACAAAATACCAAATGGATGTGAGAGGTCGGATAGGGAAAGAGAAATCTGCGAGGACGAGGGAGAAGAAACACGTGGAAGCAACACACACAGGAAGACCAGAGTTGCTGGGAAGATACAGTAGTTCAGTCTCAGGGTCCTAGAAAAATGAATTAGCTGAAGTGGAGACAAACTTAATACACACTACAAAGTTTTAAGACTAAGTATATAAGTATAATTGGGTTTAGGCTTCAGCCAAGGGATGCAAGTCGATGTAATTTAATTAAGAAGCGGGGTCAAGAGCTATGAATCAACCCTAACAAACACAAATAGACTAGTATTGAGGCGAGTACTGAGAGACACGGATAGCTTATCATACGTGGCACTTCACAGGTGGTTCACAGGTTAATAACCCCAGGAGTGATAAGACCAGGTGTGGTCACACACTCTGCCACCCTCCTCCTCGCATACTTGCCCAGCCCTGGGTGTGAGTAGCCAGGTGAACGAGTCTAAGATGGGTTGGGAGGCGGGTGTTGCAAAGGTTGAGTGGACAAGCATAAGAGTGGATTGTACACTGGCAGCGTATTGATCAGCAGCAGCAGCAGCAGCAGCAGCAGCAGCAGCAGCAGCAGCAGCAGCAGCAGCAGCAGCAGTAGCAGTAGTAGTAACTGTCCAAAATCAAACCAATATGCCCGACCAGTAAGTCAGCGGTAACTCTGCAGTTTGTACGGGTCATCGAAAGATTAAGACCCAAGCTAGGACACCTGTACTGGCGAATATTATACATACATACACTGCCTGCCATACTGCCTACCTACACACTGGCAGGTGTATCACAAGACACCATCCTCTACAGCAACACAGGCCAGTAGGTAGTTAATGCCGCCATACCCTTCCCTTTCCCCGCCATAGGGTCAATAGCTATCACACTGGCATCTCTGTCAGTAGACACCACCTTCCATAGCAGCACACGCCAGAGGTTGCTTTTGCCACCTCACTTTCACTTCGCTAACAGTGTTAGGACAATGTTGTGGGTCGCATCCAGGGAAAAAAAATGTGTTAGAAAAGTTCAGTCGTGTTAAAATGTCATATCTTGTGTTAACGTCTAGTCCTGCTGCAAGTATTCAACTGAGTGCTGGGTGAAAGGTATCCGTTTTTAAATGATGTAACTTATAAAGAAAAGATTAACACTACTGAAACTCATCATTATATGATTAACATACGTTACAGGTGATTTTTTTTTTCTGTCGGGATTAATAGCAACAGTATCAAAGTTGCCACAGTGTGCAACAACTGTAGGATATAACGCAGCAGCGTCAAGTTGCAGATGTACACTCGCAAATGTTAACGAAACTTAAAGCAATTTAATTTTAACACTGAAAATATGTAATATAATTTCGTTACATGAGTAGGAGGATATAAAGTCTCACGTTACAGGTATTGGAGCGACAACAAATGAATTAATGTGTATGTACAAATATCTGGAACTCTAATAGAAGTAAGTCACAAGAGATGCTAAGCCAATGATGATATTCTTTATAAGTCATTTGTTCTCTTTAGGATGGAATATTGGTGCATTTATAAGACAGCTGAAATACCAAAACTGGAGAATGTACAAAGAACCTTCATTGCCCTTCAAAGCACCGAAATTATTGGGAATACCTAAAGTTCCTTGGACTGAACTCTCTGGAACTTATGCGCGAAAGTTGCATCATGTACGTTGGAGTGCGTGCTGGCCGCACGCACTCCAACGTACGAACCACAGCCCGGCTGGTCAGACATTGATTTGAAGTTGTCCAGTTCCCTCTTGAAGATCAGAGTTTCTACTTGAAGACTTCTATACTTGTTCCAGCAGTGTTCTTAATGTCAAACACAAACATAACGTCAAAAGAAAAAATACACACAAAAAAAGAAACACGTGTCAAACATCAACACATGTCAACAACAATTGTCAAACGGTATAACAGAAGAACAATAACCAGGAGGAAGAGAGTGTGGGTAAAATTTAAAAGATAAACGAAGAGAGAACATCCAACTCACAGTGTTGTCTTCCCGAATTGCCCTTAACCCCCCCCCCGTCCCAATCCTCCAAGCTGTTGCTGTTGGCGGCCGGCTGGCCCACATACTCATCACAGCGTGGTTGATCTGGCACCTGGTAGCCTTCAGGAACCTCAATATAAAATTACTTAGGAAGGCGAAATTACAATAGGAGTCACAGGGATATTAAGAAGTATTTTTTCAGCCCCAAGGTGGCAACCAAGGGTAATTAATTGAAGGTAGAATTTGCTAAGGCAAACCTATTTTGTGTGAGAGAGAGAGAGAGAGAGAGTATGAGGGAGGAATGGGAGGGGAGAGGAAAGAAGGAAAGTGGGGTAATGAAGGGAAGGGGAGGAAGGAGAAGGGAGGGAGGGAGCAACACAAAATAACCAGTCACAGGGTACACTCACAGCTGGACCAACCATCCTCAACAGTGTGGATAAAGCCAGTCACTCCTGGACCCGTCTGTCTTTCCACCTCCCCCCCTTTCTTTCCTTCACACCCCCTTTTCCTCTCACACTACCTCCCTTCCCTTCATCCTCCAGTCTGGAAGAAACTAATATTTGTCCTTGCAACTATTTCAACATGGCCAGCGATCAAAGGATGCAGTGTTAAAGACGGTCTCAGACCAGACCTACACAGCGAAGAAATATTACATCAATAAGAACTATAAACAGAAGAACGTACAGAAAAGTGTATCATGAATGTACATACAAGTTTCTCACTCTTCTGCAAATTTCTGACAGAGTAGTAGTAGTAGTAGTAGTAGTAGTAGTAGTAGTAGTAGTAGTGTAGTGGTGGAGTGGTGGTAGTGGTGGTGGTAGTGGTGGTAGTGGTGGTGGTAGTGGTGGTGGTAGTGGTGGTGGTAGTGGTGGTAGTGGTGGTGGTAGTGGTGGTGGTAGTGGTGGTGGTAGTGGTGGTGGTGGTGGTAGTGGTGGTGGTGGTGGTGGTGGTAGTGGTGGTGGTAGTGGTGGTGGTAGTGGTGGTGGTGGTGGTAGTGGTGGTGGTGGTGGTGGTGGTAGTAGTGGTAGCGGCGGCGGCAGCAGCAACAGCAGGAGTATTGGGAAAGCGCTGTATTCGTAGGAGCTACATAGTGCTGGAGTAGTGGGTTTCAATCAGAACTGAACCAAAGGAGAACGTAGTTTCAACTTCGTCAGACCAAGTCTCTCAGCATCCAAGCCCTTCCACTGTTCGAAGGACCGAGCAAACACAACATAATGCAACCAATATCGCCAACAGTGATTTAATATAATGATGAGGTACTTAGTATTACCGCCACGCCCACAACTTCCAGGTAAAAGCATCACGCAGAATAATATAGAAAAGACAGAGATTAATCTTACCACATATATATTTATCGCACACATTTGCAATTCTGGTTCTTCGGGACGATAATATAGTTTTCTTGGAGGGTGCGGTCGCTGGCACCACAATTTAAGGTTCTCTAAGTACGCCATTACCTGATGTTTTACGACCATGCTGACGACCTACGGTGATTGGAGGGTCGCAGCACCTTGCTATTACTCTCCTATAACCAGCTCCTTCAGCACCGTCCTCTACCTCAGACCAGATCGCCAACGCAACCTATCCTCACACTACTGAAGCAAATATACAGATTGTAAAACAAGCTTTTATCGCAATAACGCTCTGTTAGAGCTTCAGCAAGTCATGGATAAAGGCTTTAGCAACGAAACGTTGTCCCCAATAAAAGATTCTTCTGCAATTTGTGTTTTTACTTCACTATTGTTGGTAGTACGTCATTTACATCCTAACACTAGGCTATGTTCCCTCCTTCACCCTCATCCTATAGTGTAGACCACTGAGGCCCCTGCCTGGACTACTATCTGAAACCACTGCCTTTGACCACACCCGCCCTCAATCTGGCTGCGGCTGCCCCGGCCGCCGCCCAATGCGGTTGTCCATCCAGTGGTGGGTTGCGGCTAACCTGAGGGAGGTCTTGAAGAGAAGTGTGAGGGAAGGAGAGAGTTGGAGTATGGGGGGGGGGGTATTTCTTGGAGGGTGGGGAAGGGGAAGAGTTGGTGGAGTGTGGGGATGAGAGTTGGAGC
The DNA here is from genome assembly GCA_009830355.1 of Cherax destructor. Lineage (NCBI taxonomy): Eukaryota > Metazoa > Arthropoda > Malacostraca > Decapoda > Parastacidae > Cherax > Cherax destructor. The sequence goes on from WNWK01005597.1 coordinate 101,102, forward strand.
GTGGGGAAGAAATTAGTGACGTGTGGGGGAATGGACGATACAGGAGGAATAGGAGTAAGTGAAAGATAAGCTCTACCTCCTGGGATTTTCTCTCAGTGGGGGTTCTCCTGGAAACCTCTAGCTCCTGATTTCATAGGTGAATTTTACCTCTTGGGCCTCGAGTTTCAGTTTCTAATTCCTTGAGGTCCTGGTTGCACCCACTCATGTTACAGCTGCCAACACAGGGACGGGGAGTAAACTTCCTAGGTTCATGGGACAGCTCTAGTTCCTGGGCCTATCCATTCGAGAAGGAAAAGGTAGGAGGAGGGGGAAGAAATAGGTGAGTACATTATAAAGGAGGAATAGGAGGTGCGAGAATGAGAAGTAGGAGAGCAAGAAAGAGCAGATGAAGAAGGAAAAGATAAAGTGGTATGCTTACGAAGTCAGTGACTTGTCACACACAGTCGACCCTCACCACGGCTGGTCGTTGGTTCTGCTAGTACTTAGTGCGCCTGCGTGGATTACTCGCTAATCATCGTCATTGTTTATTTCCCCGAGGCTACACCTGCTCTGCACTGTGTCACCATATCTAAAACAGATGCGAGGGACACCCTTGTCAGCTATGGCCCAGAATGGGAGAAAGTGTAGAATAAACCCGATGAAAGGCAGGGGAGCCGTGGGTACAATAAGAGAACATTGTATCAACATCCCCGGTCCCAAACCTTTTAGCATCATACTAAAAGATATCAGAAACGCTTGACTGAACGAGAGTAGAAGTTTTCAAGAGGAAACTCGACAAATACCTCCACTATGTGCAGGATCAACTAGGCTGTGATGGTTATACAAAGACAAATCATTTATTTTCTGCAGTATACAGATAATGTAGTTTACATGTAATAACATATTATTAGGTATAAAAGAAAGCAATTAACATGTGGTGCATTTCGGGGCCGTCAGCAGCAACAGCCTGGTTGACCAGACAAGCCAAACGCAGACCCGGGCTGCGGGAGTACGAAAACTCTCGAAACCTATCAAAGAGTAAATGCAGGTGTGGCGGAGCTGGCAGGCAGGTGTGTTGATCACAGCGCCAGACTGACCCCATGACCTACACGCAGGTAGAATTCCTGAAATTCTGCACTGGATGTGTTGGCAAGCTACCTTCACTTCCCTCCACACCACACCTTCCTTTGCTTCTCTCCAACCACAACCCCCTTCCTACCTTTCCCTGCCTGCACTTCTTCCCTAGCAGGAACTAGCAGCCCCTGCTGGTTACTCTTAATAGTATGCTCAGTGACAAATGATAGAAATCTAGGGATGGTGGAGATGATCCCTTCCCCTCCCATTACCCACAGCCGGAGTGATGGGAGGATACACTACATGTTGATGGTTCTAGGGGTCATCGACCCCCTCTGCCGTCCTGGACCAAGCAGTATGCTGCTACTCTATTCTATATGATAATTACACAACGAAGATAAAATCTAGCTACGTTTCCGTGTCACATTCCATCACGCAGGATGGGGCTCATACAAGGTGTTGAAATGTGTCAGCCTGAGCTGGGAGACTTCAGTAGTGCAATGAGGATATCGTTAATGACCTACTGGCGGCTCCCAGCTCGGAGAAATACAGGTAGAGAGAGGAAGGGAGGGAGTGGAATGAAGGGAAGGATATTGGGGAATGGCGGGAGAGATAGGGAGGAATAAGAGGGACGGAGAGGGTGGAATAAGAATAGAGAGGCGGAATAAGAGGAAAGAATAGGTGAAAGAGAGAGAGAGGAAGAACAGAGATAGGGAAATGAGAATAGAGGGAGGGATTGGAGAAGAACCGATGAAAAGAAGTAACAGAAAGATGGAAGTAGACAACAGGGGTAAAGGGGAGAAAGGAAACAGGGGAGTAATGAGGTTCATGATAAACGAAGAGAGAAGCCTCAGTGTCTTAACAAGAACAACGATAACAAGACTACCCTCAGAGATGAAGCCTCAGTGTCTTAACAAGAACAATGATAACAAGACAACCCTCAGAGGTGAAGCCTCAGTGTCAAAGAAAATGATAACAAGACAACCTCAGAGTGAAGCCCAGTGTCTAAAAGAACAATGATAACAAGACAACCCTCAGAGGTGAAGCCTCAGTGTCTTAACAAGAACAATGATAACAAGACAACCCTCAGAGGTGAAGCCTCAGTGTCTTAACAAGAACAATGATAACAAGACAACCCTCAGAGGTGAAGCCTCAGTGTCTTAACAAGAACAATGATAACAAGACAACCCTCAGAGGTGAAGCCTCAGTGTCTTAACAAGAACAATGATAACAAGACAACCCTCAGAGGTGAAGCCTCAGTGTCTTAACAAGAACAATGATAACCCTCAGAGGTGAAGCCTCAGTGTCTTAACAAGAACAATGATAACCCTCAGAGGTGAAGCCTCAGTGTCTTAACAAGAACAATGATAACCCTCAGAGGTGAAGCCTCAGTGTCTTAAGAACAATGCTAACAAGACAACCCTCAGAGGTGAAGCCTCAGTGTCTTAACAAGAACAACGATAACAAGACTACCCTCAGAGGTGAAGCCTCAGTGTCTTAACAAGAACAATGATAACCCTCAGAGGTGAAGCCTCAGTGTCTTAACAAGAACAATGATAACCCTCAGAGGTGAAGCCTCAGTGTCTTAACAAGAACAATGATAACCCTCAGAGATGAAGCCTCAGTGTCTTAACAAGAACAACGATAACAAGACTACCCTCAGAGGTGAAGCCTCAGTGTCTTAACAAGAACAATGATAACCCTCAGAGGTGAAGCCTCAGTGTCTTAACAAGAACAATGATAACAAGACAACCCTCAGAGGTGAAGCCTCAGTGTCTTAACAAGAACAACGATAACAAGACAACCCTCAGAGGTGAAGCCTCAGTGTCTTAACAAGAACAATGATAACCTCGAGGTAACCTCAGTGTCTTAAAGAACAATGATAACCCTCAGAGGTGAAGCCTCAGTGTCTTAACAAGAACAATGATAACCCTCAGAGGTGAAGCCTCAGTGTCTTAACAAGAACAATGATAACCCTCAGAGGTGAAGCCTCAGTGTCTTAACAAGAACAATGATAACCCTCAGAGGTGAAGCCTCAGTGTCTTAACAAGAACAATGATAACCCTCAGAGGTGAAGCCTCAGTGTCTTAACAAGAACAATGATAACCCTCAGAGGTGAAGCCTCAGTGTCTTAACAAGAACAATGATAACCCTCAGAGGTGAAGCCTCAGTGTCTTAACAAGAACATGATAACCCTCAGAGGTGAAGCCTCAGTGTCTTAACAAGAACAATGATAACCCTCAGAGGTGAAGCCTCAGTGTCTTAACAAGAACAATGATAACCCTCAGAGGTGAAGCCTCAGTGTCTTAACAAGAACAATGATAACCCTCAGAGGTGAAGCCTCAGTGTCTTAACAAGAACAATGATAACCCTCAGAGGTGAAGCCTCAGTGTCTTAACAAGAACAAGGATGACAAAGCACTGCTGCAATTACCTGGCATAATGAACCCATCTGCTAGTTGTCAACAACAGCATCATTTACAAACTCCTCACACTCGTTTAGCTGCTGCTTTTGATTCACTGAAGCTGCAAGTCAGTCAGGCAGTCATTAAAACTAAGTATCTCTTCCATTTCCTCTCTACCTGGTTAGTGTGCTAGAGCAGAATCCCGGTATACCCGGTACCCCTCCGTGCCCAGCTAACTACAAAATACTGGGTGTCATTTGTAAATCGTGGATTTGGAATTTGCATGAACGCCAGTACCCAGTAATCTTTACACAACTGTAAGGACGCCGGTGTAATCCCTAGTACTCCTTACACAATTGTAAGACGCCGGTATAAGCCTCAGTACTCCTTACACAATTGTAAGACGCCGGTATAAGCCTCAGTACTCCTTACACAATTGTAAGACGCCGGTGTAATCCTCAGTACTCCTTAAATAATTGTAAGACGCCGGTGTTATCCCTAGTCTTTACACAATTGTAAGACGCCGGTGTACTCCTAAGTACTCCTTACACAATTGTAAGACGCCGGTATAAGCCTCAGTACTCCTTACACAATTGTAAGACGCCGGTGTAATCCTCAGTACTCCTTACACAATTGCAAGACGCCGGTGTTATCCTCAGTACTCCTTACACAATTGTAAGACGCCGGTATAAGCCTCAGTACTCCTTACACAATTGTAAGACGCCGGTGTACTCCTAAGTACTCCTTAAATAATTGTAAGACGCCGGTGTTATCCCCAGTAGTCCTTACACAATTGTAAGACGCCGGTGTAATCCTAAGTACTCCTTACACAATTGTAAGACGCCGGTGTAATCCTCAGTACTCCTTACACAATTGTAAGACGCCGGTGTAATCCTCAGTACTCCTAACACAATTGTAAGACGCCGGTGTAGTCCTCAGTACTCCTTACACAATTGTAAGGACGCCGGTATAAGCCTCAGTACTCCTTACACAATTGTAAGACGCCGGTGTAATCCTCAGTACTCCTTACACAATTGTAAGGACGCCGGTGTAATCGTCAGTACTCCTTACACAATTGTAAGGACGCCGGTGTAATCCTCAGTACTCCTTGCACAATTGTAAGACGCCGGTGTAATCGTCAGTACTCCTTGCACAATTGTAAGACGCCGGTGTAATCGTCAGTACTCCTTGCACAATTGTAAGACGCCGGTGTAATCCTCAGTACTCCTTATACAATTGTAAGACGCCGGTGTAAGCTTCAGTACTTCTTACACTACTGTAAGACGCCGGTGTAATCCTCAGTACTCCTTACACAATTGTAAGACGCCGGTGTAATCCTCAGTACTCCTTACACAATTGTAAGACGCCGGTGTAATCGTCAGTACTCCTTACACAATTGTAAGACGCCGGTGTAATCCTCAGTACTACTTGCACAATTGTAAGGACGCCGGTGTAATCCTCAGTACTCCTTACACAATTGTAAGACGTCGGTGTAATCCCCAGTACTCCTTACACAATTGTAAGACGCCGGTGTAATTCAGTACTTCTTACACAATTGTAAGACGCCGGTGTAATCCTTACACAATTTCTTAGCCTCACGTCGTAACGAGTTTTTTTTTCATTCCTGGGTAATTTTCATTAACAATTATAACAAAACGTGACCTGGGGAAGCAGTGGATATTACTGCGCAATAATGACCTCCGTTCATGCTCTTGCTTACACGTTGTCTCATACCCGCGGTGTTGGGGCACCTTGTTCCCTCCTCCATAAACACTTCCTCTCCTCCTGTTACACTCACCAAGATTTTGATTTGGACCTCATACTTAATTTCCCATTTTATGTGATTTTCCCTCCATCCCTCCTCTCTCTCTCTCTCTCTCTCTCTCTCTCTCTCTCTCTCGCACACACCTGACTCCTGCAGCCACATATAGTTGAGTACACACACCTGTGTACACACACCCGTGTTATATCAAATTCTACTGATGCTAACAAAGTGTAATTGAAAATAGAAAAAAGTATCTGATTTCTATTTTGCTAATGATCATTTCTGACATATACATAGTTGAATCTAATAGATACATGCAACACTTAGGGAACTTAAGGAGAGTATAAACACAAGTCACTCGTTTCTTATTTTCTACTAACATACACTCACACCCTCACTTACACCCTCACATACCCCCACTCACACCCCACTCACACCTTCACACACCCTCACCTGGGAAAAGTGAATTAGCGGACTGGACGTCACCTGGAAAAATCTAAAAAAATTGGAAGTTTTAAAAATTACAGAATGCTGGGATATAAAAAAATAATTCACCTTTGCCAACTAAAACAAAAGTAATAGAAAACATTAAGGTTTATGTATATTCTTACTAACAGTTTACAGTCAGGCTTATTACTTTTGCATTGTGATTGGCTGTTGTGGCGGTACACGTCTACACTCGCTCCAAATACACTTAGGCACTGTTAAATAAGGGAAGACGCATTTAATGGGGAAAGACACATTTTTTTCCCCAGGGCTGTGGCAGCTGGCCACATAAGTCATTGTGCCTAATGGTATTGAGGATAAAACACGAGCTTCTTGTCAGTGAGGCTAAAATCTCAAGCCTGTGAATCCCCAACATTTATACAAACATCTAGTTTCACCTATCATTACGACACACAGTTCTGATCTATATCGGAGAGCATATTTTAAGAAGCACAAGACATAAAGGATGACGCCACTGTTATAATTCCCACTCCGGATGTTTTTCACAAGATGTGGAGAAGTCCTAAGAAAGGGAAAACTCTTATCATAGCCATGAATGTTGCACTGTGTCTGCCAAAGTGACTATACAGGCTGCACTCTGAGGTTCATACACTAACCAACCCTTCCCGCCACATATGTATCTCTCTGCACAGCACATCCTGCAGCAGCGTTCATCAACCTCTTACCCCCGGTGCCCGCCACATCTTCATCTCTGCACATCCTGCACCAGTGTTATCTCATGAGAGGATCTCATCGCCACTTCAAGTGAACTTTACGTCATTATCAATAGTCCGGATCATTATCTTTAAAGTGTATAACTTAACGTCTTACACACCATATTTAAATCTATAATCGCAAGATAAGACTTCATTTATCACAATCTCTTTTCGTCTCTTACCTCACAGGGTAAGAGGAAGGAAGCCGACGTACGTACGTGTGCGTGTGCGTGTGTACGTATGTACTCATCCGCCTTTTCACTGATTGCTACTAGGTCCTCTCTCTCTCTGCTCCATGAGCTTTATCTAACCTCGTCTTAAAACTATGTATGGTTCCTGCCTACACTACGTCATTTTCTAGGTTATTCCACTTCCTGACAACTCTGTGACTGAAGAAATACTTCCTAACATCCCTTTGACTCATCGAAGTCTTCAATTTCCAATTGTGACCCCTTGTTTCTGTGTCCCCTCTCTGGAACATCCTGTCTTTGTCCACCTTGTCAATTCCTCGACGATTTAATTCTCTCATTAACTTCACATCATCTGCAAACAGGGACACTTCTGAGTCTATCCCTTCCGTCATGTCGTTCACATATACCAAAAACAGCACAGGTCCTAGGACTGACCCCTGTGGAACCCCGCTCGTCACAGGCGCCCACTCTGACACCTCGTCACGTACCATGACTCATTGTTGCCTCCCTGTCAGATATTCTCTGATCCATTGCAGTGACTTTCATGTTATGCGTGTCTGATCCTCTAGCGTTTGCATTAATTTCTTGTGAGGAATTGTGTCGAAGGCCTTCTTGTAGTTCAAGAAAATGCAGTCTATCCACCCCTCTCTCTCGTGTCTTACTTCCGTTACTTGTCATAACACTCCAGTTGGTTTGTGACACAGGATTTTCCTTCCCTGAATCCGTGTTGGCTGTCGTTTATAAGCTTGTTCCGTTCTAGGTGCTCCACCACTCTCCTCCTGATAATCTTCTCCATGACTTTGCATACTATAAGTCAGTGACACAGGTCTGTAGTTTAATGCCTCGTGTCTGTCTTCTTTCTTAAAAATTGGGACTACATTTGCCATCTTCCATACCTCTATCTCTCAACTATTTGTGTTTGCGGTTGCCGTGTCTCGGGTCCTGACCTTGTCTCTAAAGTTTCCGTGACAGCCATTACTCTCTTCTGTAAACTTGGACCTCATCAACCTTGTATTTTTTAACTACGCCTACACTCCTTTATCAATTAATTCCTGCTACTTTTTTTTCTAACCAAGTAGTTTTTAACATTCATCGAGTATGTTTCTCTCCAGCTTTCCTCTGTGTCTCCTTGTCCCTATTTTCTACTTGCTGTTGATTCTGGGGGTCATCGTCCCCTCGGACCTTCCTCAAATCTCGATAGCCTGATCAATCAGGTTGCCTGTTGCTAGCAGTACGCAGTCCATCGCAGCCGGACATATCAGTAACTGTAGATGACTGATTCCAAGAACTGACAGGTTGGTGAATTAAGACACGCAAGTGTTGCACAAGTGTCTTAATTCATTAAGCCAGTAACTGCCTAGCTAGTAGAACTTACCTCCTTCATTCTCCCCAACCCCACATCCATACTACTGCAACAGCAAGCACCTAGCTCTATACAGACACTCCCTAACCTTATCTACACATGCCTTCATAGCTAGGCTTACACTGGCATGCCCACACTAGGTACCCCGAGATACCTGCTGCTTGAGACGTGCCCACAAGCTGTCGGTGATCTTGCCACAGGCTATAATGATTGTTAATGCCCAGTGTTCTGCGAGAGTGGTCAAGCGGAACACTGCCTGGCTATACCCACACATCATTTGCCACACCCACGCCCACACGACACAGCATGCCACGCCCACACGACACTACATGTCACGCCCACACGATACTGCATGCCATGCCCACACGACACTGCATGCCACGCCCACACGACACTGCATACCACGCCCACACGACACTGCATGCCACGCCCACACGACACTGCATGCCACGCCCACACGATACTGCTGCCCACACATCACTACTGGTCACGTCCAAGTGATACTGCACTCCACACCCACACACACTGCTGGCCACACCCACACACTGCTGGCAACACCCACACACACTGCTGGCCACACGCACACACACTGCTGGCCACACCCACACACACTGCTGGCCACACCCACACACACTGATGGCCACACCCACACACTGCTGGCAACACCCACACACACTGCTGGCCACACGCACATAAACAAGGTCGTCACGAAGAACGAAAAGACACGACACTGTGACTGGAACCGCACATAGAAACTTATGACAACGTCTCGGTCCGACTTGGACCACTGTGACTTGTAAATGGACCAAGTAGGACCGAAACGTCGTCGTAAGCTCCTCTCTTCTATGTGCGGGTTATTTGTGTATTATACGAAGTGAATCCTCGCAGCTTCCCATCCTTAGTGTAAGCGAGAGTTGCCTTCCTCCCTCTCACGTGCGGTTGAACCCGCTCTGATGAGTTGTTCTCGAGTTTTAAACGAAAAGCTTGGAGGAAGACGATAAGAACATTTTTGTTGGGTAAATGGTCACAGATGCAACTAATGTGACATTTTATCGCGGCAACGTTTCGCTCTCCAGGAGCTTTGTCAAGCCAAATTAACCGAGAATTTTTTTTTTTTTGCCATGTGCCAAAAATAGCAGTTTTTTTGAGGATCAAAAGATTACGTCAGGCTACGTACACGGCCCACTCCTATGACCACCTACATCACGTACACTGTACATGAATGGCAAGCAATACCCACAAGATGAAAATTAGACACAAGTGCATCTTGGTATCTTTATTGTAGACGTTTCGCCCTCCAGTGGCTTTATTAATACAAATTAAAAAACATAATTGGAAGACAGTAGAACTATATACAACAGATGAGGTAATCAGTCCGCCAGTCTTGAAGTTAGTGCAGAACACCGTAGTTTTGATTACGGTGTTCTTCACCAACTCCAAGACCGAGGGATTGATTACCTCATCTTTCGTATATAGTTCTACTGTCTTGCAGTTATGACCTTGAATTTGTTTTGATAAAGCCACTGGATGGCTAAACGTCTACAATAAAGATACCCAGATGTTGCACACGTGTCTAATTTTCATCACGTACACTGCCCACTCCTATGACTAACTACATCACGTACGCTGCCCACTCCCATGACTACATGTACACTGCCCACTCCCATGACTAACTACATCACGTACGCTGCCCACTCCTATGACTACATCATGTACGCTGCCCACTCCTATGACTACATCATGTACGCTACCCACTCCTATGACTACATGTACACTGCCCACTCCCATGACTAACTACATCACGTACACGGCCCACGCTCACACCCTCACCCACCATCAATGGCTGTCTGGTGTACTCAGCTGATCATTAACTCAAGACTATGATTCCTGTTGAGAAAACGTGAAGAGCAAGTTTTTTGACCATCTCTTTCATGCCCCGCGAGAAGAACAATGGCACGAGGTTTACTAAGCCGTCGAGAAACAAACAAGCGCCGCTGCCCGGCTTGCTACCCACCTACCCACACCATGCCATCATCCACAGCCTTTCCTAAAAACGTCCGTATATTCGTTGAACATTTATCTAATTTAAAGAGAGAAAATGTGAAGACAGAATGTAAAAATATGAACAAATTTATAAGACACTTGGATATACTTCTGATGTTCAAACAAAGGCAATGCAATTGCGAGGGGGGGGACTAAGATTGCAAGATAAGTCTTAGAGGCAATACTACGAGGTCAATGGCGTGGTGGGAACATTTACAGGCGAGGAGCACTGAAGATTAGCAATAATACGCCGAGAGAACAACTGTCGGGGGTAACTAACTTTGTGTACTAAATAAAGAAGACAGTGTCCCAACACAAAAGTTTCAGTCAAAAATAATTACGGTATGTCAGGTCATTACTGAGGACGTCAGCAAACACGAAGGTGATGTAAAGCACGCGGCGGCGGCGGCTGCTGCCTCAGCTGTAAAGCCCTCATAATGGTGCAGGAATTAACAAGACTTGATTAAGGTGACAACACCGACATTGTCACCAACGTTAGCAACAACCCCACCTATGCCATCAGCAGCAGTGCAAATATCATCGACTTTAACACTGACATTATCACTAAGACTGCCACAAGATTAGCTAAGCAACTATATACACAATAACTGAGAACGAGCGATTACCAATGCAAAGTAACCACAGGCAGGAAAGAATGAAATTTGCTCAAGGAAGTTATCCAGATGTACTCGTGTAAACCTCAAAAGGGTTTACACGAGTACGTCTGGATTTATATTTACAGTTCACTTATCTGTAGCAAGCAAATTTTGGAAATTTTATTCATTTATTTTCAGTAATAAGATATCTTGACATGTCACATACCTGGAGACCTGGAGATGGTTTCGGGGGTCAACGCCCCCCACCGGCCCGGTCTGTGGACAATAAAGCACATTGTGTTCAAGATAGTGAACACAGAGCTGGCCACATACTTTGCATTTGGTTTGATCACCATCTGCGTGTCTGCCAAACTGCCAGAGAACTTGTAACCAAGCCTAAGCCTGGCCACTACAACATCAGTCGATCTGTTCACATTGCAAATTCCTCCATAAACGTACTTATCTACGTTCATGTCAGACACTGAGGGTTACAGATTTACTCAGGCTTCTAACTGCATCCCTATAACATTCAGTTCCATTACTTACTAATCTCTTAACATTATTCAATGCTAGACACAGATATACCAAAGTTATATTCTACATTCTCCTTCAATGTATTTTTCTTGGCTAACGTATCTACTTTATCATGAAGTGATGGAGATATGCGCGAAACGTAGAGTATGCAGCGCCAGTATGGAACCCACACTTGATCCAACACATAAAAGACGATAAAGATTTAACGACTCTCAAGAAGACTTGTACCTGAGCAGAGAAGCTAACCTATGAGGAGAAACTAAACTGTCTCAGCCTAGAGAGAAGAACCAGAGGAATATGATAATTAATTACAAAACACTAAGAGGGTTAGACAGATACGAAGATGGCTGAAAGGTTACTAAAGCTTAATCCTTGCGCAGCTTTGCGAATAGGATGGACAAATATTTGACTGTTAGGAGTTGAACTTGAGAAAGACCTACCAATGGCGAGGTCGTTGTTTTTAAGAGCTAACAAATAAGAAAGCATAACAGCAGCTAATTTGCCCGTCTTACCTAGATCCCTCCCGTGTGTTTACCTACTCAATAATATCAGGAACTGGCGTGGCGGATATTTTTCTGTGATAACACAAGACTATGGCTTTCTTTTTGGCTTGCAATGCTTCTATGAAATGCAATTTAAATCATCAATGAGAGTCCGAAAGGCAGTAATGAAATTCTTGACGGATAAGAGGTTTGTACAGTACATTAATGAGGAATGTTAGAAAACTCTGGCGTGTCTACCATTCCACACTGTTGTTACCTGTGTTTGATCACTTGACGCACTCCACTAGCTGGAACCATAAAGTGTCACCATAGTAGACAAGCACTGCCACCACGACAGACAACAAGCACTGCCACCATGACAGACAACAAGCACTGCCACCATGACAGACAACAAACATTGCCACCACGACAGACAACAAGCACTGCCACCATGACAGGCAACAAGCACTGCCACCACGACAGACACCAAGCACTGCCACCATGACAGACAACAAACATTGCCACCACGACAGACAACAAGCACTGCCACCACGACAGACACCAAGCACTGCCACCATGACAGACAACAAGCACTGCCACCACGACAGCCAACAAGCACTGCCACCACGACAGCCAACAAGCACTGCCACCACGACAGATAACAAGCACTGCCACCACGACAGACAACAATTACTGGTATCCGGGTTACTGGCTGCACACTCACTCAAGACTCTCAGAATCCTCCTTTATTAAGGTCACTCACCGCCGCGGTGTTTACATAAGCTAAGCTATTTGCTTGCCTGCTTTAATTCACCGAAGAAAAACACATGTATTTACCCCCATCACCATGTGCATACCTAACACGTCCGGTTAATTATACATGGAAACTGCCTATCATGCATTATTTGCACGAACAGGGGCTTTAATGTCTAATAATGTCGACGGGAAGCATGTTGCGACAAAATCATACAGCAGGCTCGTTGCATTCCAAAATAAGTTGAAACAGGTCGCGGAAGCTCTTAAGGTTGAGGATAAATGGTAAAGTTAGCATGGTCATGCGTGTTAGCTTGTCAGGTTTAAAGCCCATCGACTGCACGAGGGTCCTTATGGCTGAAATTCATTTGAGCACTAACGTCGAGAATACTTTAATCCTTAAAAATAAGGGATTGAGGCAAGCTACCAGTGTATATTCACCGATGTATATCTGTGTATATTCACTAAGAGATACACCTTTGTGTATATTTACCAAGAGATACATCTCTGTGTATATTCACCGAAAAAATACAGGTCTCTGTATACACCCTGTCAATTGTCATGTTTCAGCGCTGACCACAAAGCATGGCCGATTCCGGATATCAACTGCTCAAGCTACAGAATGAAACTGTGCGTTCATAAAAGTGAAGCAGTGTTTCATGGACGTTCTGAATGATGTTCCGAGTAACGACTCACCGTCAGAGGTAATGTTCAACACTGTAGTTAAAACAACACTGTAGTTAAAACAACAGAGTCCACACAATGGACGTAGGCTGCAGACACACGACAAGGCTCAACATTTGTAAGTCCCAGAATTACATTGTAAGAAGGTATTAGCATAGTTGAGGCTATGCTAATGGAGACAGAGCAATTACAAGTCCTTCCCCATCAGTTAATCCCCAGCCGCTGACCTGTGAGCTGGGGTAGGGGTAGAAGGCCGCATTAGGCAGTTTGCCAAATCATAGCAAACCTTACCTAACCTAATAGCCATGCCTACCGCTTGTTAGGGTTTGTAGCTTGTGCAAAACACCTCCACCTATGATACAGTCTAGAGAAAAATAATCTGGATTATAACAGAAAGCCTGGACATTATCTAAAGGTATACACAATAAAAGGCATCTCTTGTATATTAATAGTCATAACAATCTTTATAATCAGCACAAAAACATCAGATAATATAAAGATGTATGTTACACTGGATCACACAAGGACATGCTGGGTCACGTAGGGTTACACAAGGTCATAATGGGTCATGCGGGGTTATGTAAGGTCATATTAATTCACACGGGGTTATGAAAGGTCATACTGGAACACAGGGGGTTACGTAAGATTATACTGAGTCAAACAGGATACCCACTTAAGAGGTCAGGCAGGGTCATGCCGTCCAGCGAGGTCATGGATCCCGTGTTCATGGATGGTGAATATAAAAATGGTATATAATACCGACAAGTTAATATGGCAGATATGCAATAGTTTGGTATCTTTATTCAGAAACGTTTCGCCTACACAGTAGGCTTCTTCAGTCGAATACAGAAGAGTTTAGAAGGAGTAGAGATGTGAAGACGATGTAATCAGTCATATTCACTCTGTCAGACACTGCAACAAAACGGTATCTTGGTACAGGAAACACCTTTGACAACTTTTCAAGTGAGAAGGTATGGATTTGAGGGGAAAGTTGCTCTCTCAGTGATCACCTTTGTACAAGAATGATATATAATATCAACAAGATGAAAATTAAGACACATGTGCAACATCTGGGTATATTAAGTAAAAGGACACAAATGCAACTAATGTGACATTTTATTGTAGCAACGTTTCGCTCTCCAGGAGCTTTGTCAAGCTTGGAGAGCGAAACGTTGCCACAATAAAATGTCACATTAGTTGCATTTGTGTCCTTTTACTTAACACATTGTCGGTAATTCTACCAATATTAATACAACATCTGGGTATCTTTATTTGTAGACGTTTCGCCCTCCAGTGGCTTGACCAATACAAATTCTAGGACAGCACCGTGCTCTTCATACCAACTCCAAGGCTGGGGACTGATTACCTCACCTTTTGTACATAGTTCTACTGTCTTCCAATTATGTCCTTGAATTTGTATTGATAAAGCCACTGGAGGGCGAAACGTCTACAATAAAGATACCCAGAAGTTGCACATGTGTATAATTTTGAAATTATCGTTGTTGCAAAAGTCAATGCATCATACTGAAAATACGAGTATGTGGAGTTAACTATTATTGCAAGTTCTCTAGCAATAAAAGTGACACTGTTCTTTGACATAAGATGACCCAATTCATGGTGTCCGCACTATGCAAGCGGAGCAAGAAGCCAGCGTGTCTAAGAACACGTTTAAATGAAACAGCTGATGGTAAACAGCGCCCGCTAATTTACTGATGGTGCACTTGGTGGCTACATGCAATACTTGGGTATCTTTACTAAAGAAACGTTTCGCCACACAGTGGCTTCACCAGTCCTATACAATATCAAAATGGTATACAGTACCGACAGGTTGGTAAGACACATAGGTAACAGTCAGGTATCTTTATTCCGAAACCTTTCGCCTACACAGTAGGCTTCTTCAGTGCTGTCTACTTTCTGTACTCGACTGAAGAAGCCTACTGTGTAGGCGAAACGTTTCGGAATAAAGATGCCAAACTGTTGCCTATGTGTCTTACTAACCAGTCCTATACAAAGAAGAATAGTGAAGATCAGATGGACTTTGAGGCGATCACGAAAGCACTTGGAAGTTCACTATTCTTATATGTCGTGCCGAATAGGTAAAACCTGCGATTCTGACTTCAATAGCAACGCTCTTCTTGCCGAATAAGGCAAGCGAAAATTTGTGTATGCAATAATTTCGCAAAAATCATTCTGAACCTAAAGGAAAAAAAATATTTCATTGTGTTTGTTTATTATTAAATTATTGTAAACGTATATAAAATATATTTAGTTGGATTAGGCTAAATTAGATTGCGCTTGTTAAAATAAGGTTAGGTAAGTTTTCCAAGGTACTTTTGGTAAAACAATATTTTTTACATTAACATAAATGAAAAAATATATCTTTAAACGTACAAGAGAAAATTTTAGAAAGGACTTCATTTTAAATGAGTTCTTGCTAGCTGACCAGTTTTAACTATTCAGCACAACATTATAAATATATATATATATATATATATATATATATATATATATATATATATATATATACAGTGGTACGGATATTGATATTTTTTCATTCCAGAATGCTGTTCAAGTGCCATTACCAAACGAATTTATCTCTTAAGAAATGTTGTAAAATAGACTAGTCCTTTTAGAACCCCAAAATTACACTTACAAAAGCATTTAAAAAAATAAACTTACATAAAAGGGTGAGTTTGGGGACCATCGTAAACCGGGGTACCACTGTATATATATATATATATATATATATATATATATATATATATGACACTACCAGGGACCCAAGGGCAGCCACTTTCATGTTACAGCGCCTCAGCATGGCCATCCAGAGGGGAAATGCATGCTGCATACTTGGCTTGCGTCCAGCTTCAGAGGAGCTGGAGGAGATTCATAATCTTTGATAAATTGTACCAATGTATTCATGTTTGTGTTTTCTGTCAATGTATTCTGTCTGTTAATAAAATTAAATTTAGACCAGTCCAAAAATACATGTTAATTTTAAGACTTTAAAGGAAGTGAGCACCACAATGTAATTGTTATTCCATTATATGAGCCTGTACTGTGTGCCAAAATTTTTACCATTTTATGAATATTTAAAGGTCGCGCAAAACATCATCTTTGGTTTCTCTCTATCGTATTATTATTATTATAATCAAATAGAAGCGCTAAACCACAGGGGTTATACAGAGCTGCAGGTTATTGTAGGATGCAGGGAGAGTGAGTTGTAAGAGGGAGATGGACGATTAGTAGGGTATGGAGTGCTAGATGACGGTGGGTAGTGCAGGGGTGGAGGGTAGCAAGAGATCGAGGTAGAAGGGACTGAGGGAGGTGCTAGAGGTATAATCTTCAGAGTTTGTGTAGTAAGTCAGTTTCTGTCAAAAAGTCAACAAGAGAGTCAGGATTAAAGGAGGGTCCATCTGCAAGAAGGGAAGGTAAAGAAAGGGCCGCAGAGCGAAGACGTCGTTGGAGGTAAATTCTGCGTGCTCGTTGATAGAGTGGACAGTCCAACAGGATATGTCGAACAGACACTGGAACCTGACAATGCTCACAGAGAGGGCAGGAGCCTCTCCATGAGATACCCGTGAGTAAGACGAGTGTGGCCGATGCAAAGACGGGAGAGAGTAGTCTCCCAACCTCGACATTGGTGACAAGAAGAAGGCCAGAAACCTATAACCGGTTTAATAGAATGAAGTTTGTTATTCAGCAGGTCAGACCAGCGTTGTTGCCAATGGGTGCGAAGGTGGGTAGCAATGACCACAAAATAGTCCGTGAAAGGAACACCTCTATATGAAACTGGAAGGTCATGTACTGCTGACCGCGCAGCAGTGTCTGCCTGTTCATTGCCC
>WNWK01005598.1:0-117963 GCA_009830355.1 Cherax destructor
TTTTTTTCCAACTTAAAACCATTGCTTCTTTCTATCCTCCTTTACCTCTTAGTTTGTTTCCCATCGTCTCTCTCAGCATTCCTCTCAACAGATCATGGTGAGTGTGAACGCAGAGACACTGTGGACCT
Organism: Cherax destructor; assembly: GCA_009830355.1. Classification (NCBI taxonomy): domain Eukaryota; kingdom Metazoa; phylum Arthropoda; class Malacostraca; order Decapoda; family Parastacidae; genus Cherax; species Cherax destructor. The sequence goes on from WNWK01005598.1 coordinate 129, forward strand.
GGCTAGGTCACCGAGTTCGTCGAGTCCAAAGATCAAGGAAGAAAAATAAGAGGTAAGGCTTAGCTGTGGTTTTATTCTATGGTTCCTTTAACTTCAGCCCTTATTGATGCCAGACTCTTCCCTAGAAGATGTTTTAACCTGTTCATCTATTGCGGATAATTATTTATTCGATTTTATTTCTGTATATGGGATGGGATCTGCGTTTATGATTTTTTTCTTAATAATGTACAACGTGCACAGAGTATGTTTATTCCCCAGAGAGAATTTAGGTCAAATAATAACGATCCCAAATGGATTAACAGGAGGCTAAAACATTTATTAGGGGAGAAAAGAGGAATTTATAGGCGCATTAAAGGAGGAGATGTTAACCTTATTGACCAATATGTTCAGTTGAAAAGAGAAGTAAAAAAGGGGATTAGAAAGGCTAAACGTGACTATGAGATTAAGGTTGCTAATGAATCAAAGACTAATCCAAAAGGGTTCTTTCAAGTGTACAGGACGAAGGTGAGGGAAAGGTAGGACCTCTGAAAATTGGGAATGGACAGCTGACGGATAACGAACTGGAAATGTGTTCTCTATTTAATGACTATTTTTGTCAGTCTTTACACAAGAAGACGTAAATGAGATTCCAGAAATTAACAATTATTCAGTTCCTGAAGAATTCAAATTAACTAATATTACTGTCAGAGGGATATGGTTATCAAACAAATAGATAAACTGAAGCAAAATAAGTCCCCTGGACCCGACGAGTTGTTTTCCAGGGTACTTAAAGAATGCAAAATGGAACTTAGTCAGCCATTAACGAATGTGTTTAATACGTCCATCCTAACTGGTGTTGTGCCAGAGATGTGGAAGATAGCTAATGTAGTTCCTATATTCAAATCAGGGGATAAGTCCATTCCATCAAATTACCGTCCAATAAGCCTCACGTCTATAGTAGGCAAATTATTAGAATCAATTATAGCTGATATTATCAGAAGTCACCTTGAAGAACATAATTTGATTAATGAATCTCAGCATGGGTTTACGAGAGGTCGTTCCTGCCTGACAAATTTACTGACGTTTTCAATAAAACATTTGAGGCAGTAGACAGTGATAAAGAATATGATATAGTTTACTTGGATTTCAGTAAGGCCTTCGATAGAGTACCTCACAAGAGACTCTTAAGAAAGGTGGCAGCTCATGGTATAGGAGGTAAAGTTCTAGCATGGATAGAGGCATGGCTTACCAATAGAAAGCAGAGAGTTTCCATTAATGGGGTCAAATCTGAATGGGGATTTGTCACTAGTGGCGTTCCACAAGGATCAGTTTTGGGCCCATTGTTGTTCATAATTTACATTAATGACCTTGATGAAGGAATTGCAAGTGACATGAGTAAATTTGCTGATGATACAAAAATAGGCCGTATAATTCATTCTGAGGAGGATAACAGTGAACTCCAGGAGGATTTGGATAAATTAATGTCTTGGTCTGAAAAGTGGCAGATGAAGTTCAATGTGGACAAGTGTAAGGTGCTTGTCGTTGGTAATGAAAATATCCCTCGAATATATAAACTAGGTGAAGTTGAGCTTGATCATACAGAATGTGAAAAAGACTTGGGAGTCATGGTAAGCAGAAATCTAAAGCCAAGACAACAGTGCCTAAGTGTCGCAATAAGGCTAACAGATTACTAGGATTTATTTCAAGAAGTATAAGCAACAGATGTCCAAAAGTTATTTTACAGCTCTATACATCACTAGTGAGACCTCATTTGGATTATGCAGCTCAGTTTTGGTCTCCTTACTACAGGATGGATATAGATTCATTGGAGAACATACAAAGAAGAATGACTAAAATGATTTACAGTATAAGAAATCTCCCGTATGAAGATAGACTTAGAGCATTGAATCTCCACTCTCTGGAGAGACGTAGAATGAGGGGAGATATCATCGAGGTGTACAAGTGGATGATGGGCATAAACAAAGGAGATATTAATAAAATACTGAGGATATCGAACCAAGTAAGAACGAGAAATAACGGATTTAAATTGGATAAATTTAGATTTAGAAAGGACATAGGCAAGTACTGGTTTTCGAACAGAGTTGTAGATGCGTGGAACAATCTTCCGAGTAGGGTGATAGAGGCTAGGACCTTGGGTGGCTTTAAAAAGAGATTGGACAAATATATGAGTGGGAGGGGCTGGGTTTGATTAGTGTCGTGAGTACAGGAGTAAATTCTTAGGTAGTGGTGGTTTTGATAAGGACCTGCCTTGTATGGGCCAGTAGGCCTTCTGCAGTGTTCCTCCATTCTTATGTTCTTATGTTCTTATGTATATGCAATATATTTTTCTTTAGGCAGCTTGCAATGTATTTAGAAAAAAAATCATATCAGAAGCTCTCTTTGTTATTACAGTTAACACATGACAGGAATTCCCTAAGACCATTGCAGTCTGCAGAACGAAAAACTGGGACCTTACTGCATTATCCGTATTAAGTAAAAGGACACAAATGCAACTAATGTGACATTTTATTGTGGCAACGTTTCGCTCACCAGGAGCTTTGTCAAGCTGTTACAAACAATACATGGACACACAGGGTATATATATGCTCAGAGTGAGGTGTAATACTAGTGGTGGTAGAAGTAGTAGTGATATAAGTTGTAGTAGTAGTAGTGATACAATAAGGTAGAACAATCAACTCGCACATGAGTAAAAGGTGATAAAAGCAATTACTTGGGTAGTATAAAAATAGGTTAGACAAATATTTCTGTTGGAGGTTGGAATAGAGAAGACCTGTAGCAGTGTTCCACATCTGCGATGTGCTTGTCTTTTTACTAATGTAATTTCAGTTGCCCACTTAAAAGCAACTCTGAGAATTTTCAAATTGGCTTCTAACAGTGGTTCAGCTCATTATCTAAGTACTCATAAGATTATGTTGTTTAGTCCCATTGCTTTTATGTAAAGATCCTTCAGAATCGCCTTCATTTCCTCCTTTACTGTATTGATGTCTTCTAGTGTTGGCCGATATGTCTTAGCTCCTATATTCTCCTGCAACAGTTCTTATTCCTCTATTAATTTTTTTTAAATTTTCGGTTTGAGTCCATGAATACCTCTGTCATTTATAATGAATATTCATGCAGTGGTGGACCTGACTTAACTCAGTGAAGACGTGTCTTGTGTGCTCTGTCAATCTGAAGAAGATGTCCTCTCTTGAGCTACTCTACCAGCAGCTGAAGGAAGAACTGAGGGTAGCTAAGCTTGAGATACAGCGACTGACTGAGGAAAACAAGAGGATTCGTAGTAATCCTCCTGTTGAGAATCCTCAAGCCAGGAAAGGAACCTGGACAGTGGCTAAAACGCATGGGACAAAGTTAAGGCTCAAGAGGACGGGTGGAGAGGTAGAAACAACGAAGACCCAGGAGAATGTTGTGGAAACATCGAACCCATTCTCCGTGCTACCCGATGAATGTGAGTCGACTTCTGGGAGCGTCACGACGAAAGACACAAAGGAAGGTAAAAACATTGTTGTTGTTGGGGACAGTCAGGTTAGGTACATGGATAGGGCTTTCTGTTTGATTGATAGGAGTAGGAGACAGAGGGTTTGCTTTCCTGGGGCTGGGATGGAGGATATTGTTAGCCGTCTGGACGACATCATGAGAGGTAATGGGAGCAATCCTATTATCTGTCTCAGTGCTGGAGGCAACGATGTTGGCAGACGTAGGAGTGAGGACCTGACTAGCAGGTTTAGGTCAGCAATAGACATAATTAGGAAGAAGGGTGGAACCCTGTCATATGTGGTATTTTGCCAAGGAGAGGAGTTGAAATGAATGGCTGTCCAGGGCAATTGGTGTCAATTGCTGGCTGGACAAATACTGTAAGGAAAATTCAGTAACATTCATTGACAACTGGGACCTCTTCTATGGCAGAAATGACATGTATGCCAGGGATGGGGTTCACTTATCCAGGTCTGGGGTGGGGGCACTGGCAACTGCAGTGGAGGGAGCTGTTAGGGCTTTAAACTAGAAATAGTTAGTGGTATGGGTTTTGGGGGGAAAACAGAGAAGTCCCAGTGTAGTAATATTATAAGTTGTAGGAGAACTAGTAATAGGCAGAATAAGGTGGATAGTGGAAAGCTAGTGACACTAGATGACAAGGACAGTAATAGGTATAGTGGTAAAACAGAATGGAGCAGGAAGGGTAAAGAGAAAGGAGGGTCTTTAAAAGTGTATTATACAAATAGTCGTAGTGCTAGGAATAAGATGGACGATTTGAGATTAGTTGCAAGTGCAGGTAACATTGATGTATTTGCCATAACTGAGACGTGGTTCAATACGAAAAATAGGGACATGCCTGCTGAATGTCATATACAGGGTTTTAAATTGTTCCAAGTAGACAGAAGTTTCGGGAAGGGGGGTGGAGTGGCACTGTATGTCCGAGATCGCTTGAACTGTTGCATAAAAAAGGGAATAAAGTCTGAAATAACACATACAGAGTCTGTCTGGATAGAATTTTCAGAGGGGCATGAAAAATTGATTTTAGGTGTGATATACCGTCCCCCAAACTTAGATAGGGACCAAGGGAGACTACTATGGGAGGAAATTGTTAAGGCCACAATGCACGATAACGTAGTTATTCTGGGTGACTTCAACTTTAGTCAAATTGATTGGAATTTTTTGACTGGGAATTTAGAATCTAACGACTTCTTAGAAGTAGTTCAAGATTGTTTTTTGAAGCAGTTTGTGACAGAAGCTACAAGGGGAAATAACCTGCTTGACTTAGTTCTGGCAAACAAGGAAACCCTTGTTAATAATTTAGAAATTACAGAGGAACTCGGCGCAAGCGACCACAAATCAATTACCTTTGGCATTGAATGGAAGTTTCATAGTACGAATAACTCAGTAACGGTCCCAGATTTTCGCTTAGCAGATTACAATGGACTTAGAGAACACTTATCATCTGTGGACTGGGGTAATGAAGAGAGCTATCAATATGACAGTTTTCTGAACACTATACATGCTGCCCAAATAACATTTATCCCATATAAAGAAATTAGATCGAATAGAAATGACCCAAAATGGATGAATAATAGGCTCAAATATCTTTTAGGGCAGAAGAAAGGAATTTATAGGCGTATCAAAGGAGGTGAGGGTCATCTTATGAGTCAGTATATTGACATTAAGAGGGACGTTAAAAAGGGGATAAGAAAAGCTAAACGGGACTACGAAATTAAAGTTGCTAGGGATTCGAAAACTAACCCAAAAAGTTTTTTCCAGGTGTATAGAACAAAAGTTAGAGATAAGATAGGTCCCCTTAAAAATAATTATGGGTATCTAACTGACAAAGAGAATGAAATGTGCTCTATTTTTATTAATTATTTTCTCTCGGTTTTCACTCAGGAAGACACTAATAATATCCCAAGAATTAGGTATTTTAGTGGGCCTGAAGAAGATAAATTATGTAGTATCACAGTCACTAGCGAAATGGTTATCAAACAGATAGACCGTTTGAAGCAAAATAAATCGCCAGGCCCCGATGAGCTTTTTTCAAGGGTTCTTAAGGAATGCAAAATAGAACTCTGTGAAACCTTAACTAACATTTTTAACCTATCTCTTCAAACAGGTGTAGTGCCGGATACATGGAAGATTGCTAATGTAATTCCTATTTTTAAAGCAGGGGACAAGTCGTTACCATCAAATTACCGCCCAATAAGTCTAACATCAATTGTAGGCAAATTACTAGAGTCGATTATAGCTGATAACATAAGAAGCCATCTCGATAGGCATAATTTGATTAATGATACTCAGCATGGATTCACCAGGGGCCGTTCCTGCCTAACTAATTTATTAACTTTTTTCAGTAAGGCTTTTGAGGCAGTTGATAATGATAAAGAATTCGATATTGTTTATTTGGATTTTAGTAAGGCTTTTGATAGAGTACCACATCAGAGACTGTTAAAGAAAGTGGCTGCTCATGGCATTGGGGGAAAAGTGTTGTCATGGATCGAGTCATGGCTCACCGATAGGAAGCAGAGGGTGTGCATAAATGGGGTTAAATCGGAATGGGGATCTGTAACAAGTGGCGTTCCTCAGGGATCGGTTTTGGGCCCGTTGTTGTTTATAATATATATAAATGACCTTGACGAGGGAATTTCTAGTGATATGAGCAAATTCGCTGATGACACGAAGATAGGTAGGATAATCGATTCAGACGTAGATGTCAGTGAACTACAGGAGGATTTAGACAAACTCAATTCCTGGTCAGAAAAATGGCAGATGCAGTTCAATGTAGATAAATGCAAAGTTCTAAAGCTCGGGAGTGTCCATAACCCAAGCACTTATAAGTTAAATAACGTAGAACTTAGCCATACAGATTGCGAGAAGGACTTGGGGTGATGGTAAGCAGCAACCTTAAACCAAGACAGCAATGCCTAAGCGTACGTAATAAGGCAAATAGATTACTGGGATTTATATCAAGAAGTGTTAGCAACAGAAGTCCAGAGGTTATATTACAGCTTTATACATCATTAGTAAGGCCTCACCTAGATTACGCAGCTCAGTTCTGGTCTCCATATTACAGAATGGACATAAATTCGTTAGAAAACATTCAGCGTAGAATGACTAAATTAATACATAGCATTAGAAATCTTCCTTACGAAGAAAGATTGAAGACCCTTAAATTACATTCACTTGTAAGACGTAGAATGAGGGAGACATGATCGAGGTATACAAGTGGAAAATGGGTATTAACAAAGGGGATATAAATAAGGTCTTGAGGGTATCTCTCCAAGAGAGAACCCGCAATAATGGATTCAAGTTAGATAAGTTTAGATTTAGAAAGGATATAGGAAAGTATTGGTTTGGAAATAGGGTAGTTGATGAGTGGAACAGTCTGCCTAGTAGGGTTATTGAAGCAAGGACCTTGGGTAGTTTTAAATTTAGGTTGGATAAATTCATGAGTGAAAGGGGTTGGATTTAAGTGGGAATTGCACATGAGTAAATAAAATTATCAAAGCTTATTTCTTGGGTAGCATTGAAAATTAGGTTGAACAAATATTCTGTTAGTGGGATGGAATGTGAAGGACCTGCCTAGTAAGGGCCAACAGGCCTGCTGCAGTGTTCCTCCTTTCTTATGTTCTTATGTTCTTATGTTCTTTTTTCGCCTTATCATAAAGTCTTTTATAGCCAGTTTCCGTCTTAAGTGGCTATATAATTTTTGAGTCTTCTACTTGCTTCACTGTGCGCTCAATTTTTTTCCATACTCTTCTGCTCTCTTCTTTGACCTCCATGCTGCCCTTGTTAAACGATTTACCTTGGCTGTATTTCGTACGCTGTCTACTGTTGTCTGATACAAATCAATCGTTCAGCTCTTTTCACTCTATGTCCTGTATTTAGTTCACATCCTGTGTGTGTTTTCTTGCCTACCAGTTTCCTTTCCCATCGAACTTCTCTGAGGAAATTGCTGATACCTTCAAAATTTCTTCTACAATGTGGCATTCTGTTGTCTTCCATTTTTTTTCACTAATTCAATTTCTAATTGTACTGAGTAATCACTTGCAAGTAGCGATATTCCACATCAATTTCGCTCATATCCTTTTAATTTTTCACTTCCTGTGATCTTCATATTTCTGACCCCCCATCCCTCGGCCAGTCGCAAATTTTCCAGTAAATTTCTTTTTAATTGGTATTCATCTGAACTGAGGATATGCCTTGAGGTGGTATACAGATAATTATTTCTATTGATTTCACTCTATGTAATGCAGTTTCGAGATTAGAATTTTAAACGGAACTCCATTACAAAAAAAAAAAAAAAATATGTGAAGAAAACAATATGCGAAATGATCATCTAAGTCTGTAAATATTTATGAAATTTTATCATAGTAGTCTAATGGACTTGAAATAATATTCAGGATTTGATTAACTGGAAACCGAAATGTTTGTTAGTTAACAGGTTTAAGGTAATGAATGACCTTCTCTACCGTTTCTTTCACAACAATTCCTATTGACTCAAACTGATAATTTAAAGGGTATTTTTTAGTATTAAGAATTAAATCACTGAAAATTCCAGTGAAGACTGCTACTATATTCTGTATGTTCATCTATGTATATGGTGATACATTGGTTCAAATGCTTTAATTTTTTACAATATTCACCAGCAACTTCTTTACTTTTTCGTAAGTTATATCAGTAGGATTTATCTCAGCTGTCAGCTGGAAATTTTCTCCCAAATAACAAATATTACAGGATGTTGCTCAGAACATATTATTTAAAGAATGGACCAAAAATTTTAGAAAATCTTTGTTACAAAATGACGCGATATCTATTAGAAATAGACATCTCCAGTGAACACTAGAAAGGATAGCCCTTCTAGCATCCAGCCTGTTACTGGGCTTTTGCAACAAAGTCAGTATCCTGGTCCACTTATCCGACATATTATCAATATCATTATTGGATCCCAACTGAGAGGATACTAACCAAAGAAATACATTTAAAGTGTTTATTATCAAAATTAGAATGTCTAGGGTATCTTAAGTAAATCAAATTAAATATAAATATATTGAATATATAAATTATGAGGTTACCTCTTACACTTCTCTCATAAACAATATTATTGTGCTGAAGGCACATATATCTGGTTTTTATGTACCATCTGGTACAAAGTCAGCAATTATAAACAATACTAATATATACAAATGTGTAGATGTGTGTATGTGTGTGCTCCAGGTGACTCATTAAGACTCGACTCAACCAGTGTCACACTGAACGTCTTCTCATAAGCTAGCTTCTCTAACAAACTGACAATCAGAACAGCTTGATTGAACAGTAAAATGACAAATTCGCAGAACAGCAATATAACAAGCAACAGCAACACAGCGTCAGGAACAAGGAGATAGAAAATCGACACTAACTGGGGACCATCAATAGATCCTCCAAAATAGTCACAAAACTCCCTTATTACTGAACCTAGGTTCATCATAATCAATATCCCCGACTGTGACGGTGCACAGATGCCTCAACGAATTAGGTCAAGAGCTATAACTAGAGACCTGAGTTTTTTCAGAGTGTCAGTGCGACACAACCCAGAAAAAACGTCGAAAATCACTGTCTAGACTATTCTCTGTGAACAGAGTTACACAGAGTCCAAAGAAGTATGTGTCGTCTCACCACCGAACACATACTCTACCAAACAGAGTGTAAATGACGAGGGAACAAGCAGAGACGAGAGCGAGGTGTTGTCTCAACGATGGTCAGGAGAGGACAGACAGCGAGGGAGGGCAGGCAGCCCTCCCACAGGTGGAATCACGTGACTGCCCAAGTGACCAGCACGGCTACTCCAAGACGGTGCCAGGTACAGGCTGACACAAACAAGCCAGTGGTAGTTAACAAGGTAGTTCAACACTCTCTCGAACATTGAGCACAATAGTGTAACATCCTACCTAATAAAATAGCTAAGTCAAATAATAATATAAAGCAGATATAAACGATTTAGCTATTATCGAAAATATCAGCAACATAAAATTATAAGAAATGAAAATATACATAATGAATCATATATATGTACATTGTAGCCCATTCTGGGGTCGCAATAATCTTTTCTTTATGTTGCAGACCTCAACAAGGAGTATTTGAATCATCCTCCGACAAGGACAAGAATACAGTAGATAAGGATGAAGCAGAGGCAGAACAACAGAGAGAGATGGAAGAACAGGAGACATTGAAGCTAAAAATACTGGAGAAAGATGGCGATGAGGAAGAGGTGGAGGAGGAGGAGCTGATAAGGGAGAGGGAGAAGTATTTATCTCGACTGACACATCTTCACCTGGCAAGGAAATCCATCACACATATTGTGAGTCTCTGCCCAATACCTGTGAAATTATAGTCTTTATGAAATATAATTTTGTGATCACTGAAGAATTTCACTCTCTTCCGGATAGACTTGATGGTCATTTTTTCCATTATTTTTGAGTCAGGGTCATGAACGTATTATAGCAATACAAACTAATAATATGTATCTTACGAGGCTTCCAGCATTATTATAAAGAATGCCTTTTTGATGGGTTAGCCTTAAATACCTTACTTAAAAATGGTTTAGGTTTATAAAACCTTTTCGTGTAGTGTTGTATTAACTTTATAAATCGTCCATGTACAATAAATTAGAAGTAAAGCCTTTTTAGTGGCGAGTAGCCTTATAAATCTTCCTTAAATGATGGGAAACATTTAAAAAGATTTCCTTTCTGATAAGTTAGCTATATAAATTCTTCCCATATGATTGTTAGCTTTTTTAAAATAAGATTTCTTGATAGATTAAATATTTTAATTCTTTCCCTCTTTAGTAGTTTATCTAATATTTAGGTAAGATTTCAATGGTTTAACTTTATTATGGTTTTGGTTTGAAGCCTCATTTCTAGAAGATTTAGCCAATAAAAACTTCTTTCCTTACAGATAATCTATTTCCTTGAATGTTAGATTTATTTTAGATATTCTTCCTTCCTAATTTGTTACTTGTAAAAAGTTTCTTTAATGATGAATTAGCCATTTGAAGGTCTAGTACATCACTTCGTAAAAATTCAAACGTTCCTTCGTGAGTGTTAGCATTTTGAAACCTTTCTTCATGTTTTGTTAACCACTGTGAACCTTTCTTAAAGTTGGGCCAGCCGCATGAATTTGCAAGTTGGATTTTAAAAATTTCTCAGTGCAATATCTGGAAAACGATTCGTCTGATACATTTCAAACCTTAAAGGCTGGTATACCTTAATTAAAGAAAGGCTTAGTTTGACTTTGAGGTGTGTACAGGCGAATTTGCAAATCTTGTTGAAGGAATTAAAATACTGGTGCTAAAACGATAAATGTGAATGCCTCATCCGATCAGCTTCAAATCTTCAGCACTGATATATTTTATGTAGAGGAAGCTTTGACTGTTACTCGAATTAGGAATATTTACTGAAAAATTGTGCCATAATTGGAGGATATTTATCTGATAATCTTTACCTAGCGAATGATTTGGAATCGTTTTGGGCTGTATTGGCACCAAATTTTATTTCTTAAAGAAGAAATTGGATATTTTTACATGTGATAATTTTTGAATACCTGTTCTCATTAGGTTCCAATCATTAATGCTGATATTTAACAGCATTGTAATCTTATATCGTAATTTGTACTATTTTCTTAGCATTCATTGATGCACAGGGGCTATTTATTTACTATGTAACTGCATTAGAAACTTGCACTGCATCCGGAAGTATGCCTTTTGCTTATATTGGGGGTATACTCAGCACTTTTCATCAGTCACTGTAGAAGAAAATTCTTTAGGTCTTCCACAACACTAGACAAAGAGAGATTCCTTACAGTGTTCTTCCAGTTGGATTTTTTTTCTGAGAAAGTCTACAACGTTAAAGCCAGTTCAATAACATCTTGTGTTTCCAGGAAAACGTGAGTGCATGTCCTGGAACGAGGGTGGTGTTCCTCCAGCATAATCACCTCACTCGCCTGGCCAACCTCCGTCCCTTGAGGAACCTGCAAGAACTCTATCTTCAAGACAACCACATCACCAGGTGAGTACCTCCAGGATGACCATATCACCAGGTGAGTACCTCCAGGATGACCACATCACCAGGTGAGTACCTCCAGGATGACCATATCACCAGATGAGTACCTCCAGGATTACCACATCAATAGATGAGTACCTCCAGGATGACCATATCATCAGGTGAGTACGTCCAGGATGACCACAATACCAGATGAGTACCTATAGGATGACCATATCACCAGATGAGTACCTCCAGAATTACCACATCAATAGATGAGTACCTCCAGGATCACCATACCACCAGATGAGTACCTTCAGATTGACCACATCACTAGATGAATACATCCAGGATGACCATATGACAAGATGAGTACATCCAGGATGACCATATCACCAGATGAATACCTCCTGGATGACCACATTACCAGATGAGTACCTCCAGGATGACCACATCACCAGATGAGTACCTCCAGAATGACCACATCACCAGATGAGTACCTCCAGGATGACCACATCATCACATGAGTACATCCAGGATGACCATATCACCAGATGAGTACCTACAGGATGACCATCACCAAGTGAGTACCTCCAGGATGACCACATCACCAGATGAGTACATCCAAGATGATTACATCACTAGAATGACCACATCACGAGATGAGTACATCAAAGATGATTACATCACCAAGTGAGTACCGCCAGAATGACTGCATCACCAGGTGAGTACCTTTAAGACAACCACATCACTAGGTGAGTACCTCCCGGATGACCACATCAGTAGGTGAGTACCTACAGGACGACCACATCACCAGGTGAGTACCTCCAGGATAACCACATCACTAGATGAGTACCTCCAGGATGACATCACTAGGTGAGTACTTCCAGGATGACCACATCACTAGGTGAGTACTTCCAGGATGACCACATCACTAGGTGAGTACCTCCAGGATGACCACATCACTAGGTGAGTACTTCCAGGATGACCACATCACTAGGTGAGTACCTCCTGGATGACCACATCCTAGGTGAGTATCCAGGATGACCACATCACTAGGTGAGTACCTCCAGGATGACCAATCACTAGGTGAGTACTCCAGGATGACCACATCACTAGGTGAGTACTTTCAGGATGACCACATCACTAGGTGAGTACTTCCAGGATGACCACATCACTAGGTGAGTACCTCCAGGATGACCACATCACTAGGTGAGTACCTCCAGGATGACCACATCACTAGGTGAGTACCTCCAGGATGACCACATCACTAGGTGAGTACTTCCAGGATGACCACATCACTAGGTGAGTACCTCCAGGATGACCACATCACTAGGTGAGTACTTCCAGGATGACCACATCACAGGTGAGTACTCCAGGATGACCACATCACTAGTGAGTACTCCAGGATGACCACATCACTAGTGGTACTTCAGGATGACCACATCACTAGGTGAGTACCTCCTGGATGACCACATCCCTAGGTGAGTACCCCAGGATGACCACATCACTAGGTGAGTACCTCCAGGATGACCACATCACTAGTGATACTTCCAGGATGACCACATCACTAGGGAGTACCTCCTGATGACCACATCCCTAGGTGAGTACCTCCAGGATGACCACATCACTAGGTGAGTACCTCCAGGATGACCACATCACTAGGTGAGTACTTCCAGGATGACCACATCACTAGGTGAGTACTTTCAGGATGACCACATCACTAGGTGAGTACTTCCAGGATGACCACATCACTAGGTGAGTACCTCCAGGATGACCACATCACTAGGTGAGTACCTCCAGGATGACCACATCACTAGGTGAGTACCTCCAGGATGACCACATCACTAGGTGAGTACTTCCAGGATGACCACATCACTAGGTGAGTACCTCCAGGATGACCACATCACTAGGTGAGTACTTCCAGGATGACCACATCACTAGGTGAGTACTTCCAGGATGACCACATCACTAGGTGAGTACCTCCAGGATGACCACATCACTAGGTGAGTACTTCCAGGATGACCACATCACTAGGTGAGTACCTCCTGGATGACCACATCCCTAGGTGAGTACCTCCAGGATGACCACATCCCTAGGTGAGTACCTCCAGGATGACCACATCACTAGGTGAGTACTTCCAGGATGACCACATCACTAGGTGAGTACCTCCAGGATGACCACATCACTAGGTGAGTACCTCCAGGATGACCACATCACTAGGTGAGTACTTCCAGGATGACTGCACCATCAAATGGTTCTCTCCAGGACCACCACGTTCCCAGTGGATACCACACACACACACACACTGTTTAGATGTGACACTTGTCTATAGAGAGTTGGCCCATTTGTAAGGACCAATTTCTTGTGAAGGATGTAAAGAAAATGCGACAGTTGACTGCAGGAAGAGTGTTGAACATTGTGATGCACAATGTTATCGATGTAGTTGAAGTTTTGACAGTAAATATTGAAAACCACAACCTTGGTGTGTGTGGTTGCATAGAAGCTTCATGATGCAACTTCTCAACAATTCCAGGAACAGCTTTTGAAAAGTGACCACTGTCTAGAAATCTCCCAAATAATGTTATATCAGAGATAACCCAAGGAGGCAGCTCAGATAAAAATTACCTCACACATGAGCTATTAAATCTCTGCAACAAATTCATTTTAAGCCATCAAATAGTAGAGCCAACAAGACTGGAAAATACACTTGACCTCATCTTCACAGTACTCACTTTGCCTAGAAAGAATTAACTCTAAGAAAATGTTAACTGGAAAGAGAGAGATGCTCCCTATACAGGAGAAGGCGAAGAATCACGTAGCTGCTGAATGAGGCCAGTATACCTGAAATACGAAAGGGGGCACTGGTCAGAGGAATAGCAAATATCAAACTTAAGCTTAAGGAATCATACAGGGGACAAGAAATTCAGGAAGATCTTAAAGCCATAAATGAAATTGAAAGAAACCCAAAATACTTCTTTTCTTATGCCAAATCTAGGGCGAAAACAACATCCACTATTGGACCCTACATAAACAAGATAGGACCTACACAGATGAAAGCAAGGAAATGAGTGAGATACTGAAGTCCCAGTATGAATCATCGTTTATTGAGCCGTTAACCAGACTAAGGGTCGACAGTCTAAATTATTTTTTTATGACCGAGACTCAAAATTTGGATAACTCAAAAATCTCTGATATTATCCTAACACCACAAGACTTTGAAGAAGAAATAAATGACATGCCCATGCACTCTGCCCCAGGTCCAGACTCGTGGAACTCCGTGTTCTTCAAGAATTGCAAGGAGCCACTTTCACGTGCCTTAAGCATTCTATGGAGAGGGAGTATGGACACAAGGGTCATCCCAGTCACTAAAAATAGCAGACATAGCCCCATTCCACAGAGGTGCGCAGTAAAGCAATTACAAAAAAATAAAGACTGATAGCACTAACGTTCCACATCATAAAAATCTTTGAAAAGGTTCTAAGAAGCAAGATCGCCACCCACTTAGATGCCCATTAGTTACACAACCCAGGGCAGCATGGGTTTAGAGCAGGTCGCTCCTGCCTATCCCAACCACTGGATCACTATGACATGGTCTTGGATGCACTGGAGGACAAACAAAATGCAGCTGTAGTATACATAGACTTTGCGAAAGAATTCGACAAGTGCGATCATGGTGTAATAGCACATAAAATGCGCGATAAAGGAATAACAGTAAAAGTTGGTAAATGCATCTATAACTTCCTAACAAACATAACACAAAGAGTAATAGTAAACAGGAAAGTCATAGGCGGCTACAGTGAAAATATCCGTTTCACAAGGTACAGTACTCGCACCCACCCAGTTCCTCATCCTCATATTTAACATAGACAGAGGTGTAATTTGCATGACAGTGTCATCCACTGAAGACACTGCAAGTTTCCGAGCGGACATTAACCAAATCTTTAAATAGGCAGCAGAAAGCAATATGAAGGTCAATGAAAACAAATTTCAATTACTCGACTATGGAAAACACCTAGAAATTAAAACTGTATCGAAATATAAAACAAATTCCAAATACACAATAGAGCGAAACACTAATGTGAAGCCTGGGAGTATAATGTCAGAGGATCTCAATGATCACAATAAAGTATCTACCACATCTGCCAGGAAAAATGATGATATGGATAATGAGAGCCTTCAAAACTAGGGATGCAAAGCCCTTTAGGCTGGAATATTGATGTTGCAGAAATGGAAAATATTTATTCAGAGAACTTTCATGGCACGTGTAAGTACGTACGATGAAGCACCATAATTAATGAGAAATGTTGAAGTCACTAGATTGTATTCCCCGGAACACAGGAGAGAAAATTACATGATAATATACACTTGGAAAATCCTAGAGGGACTAGTCCCAAATCTACTCACGAAAATCACTCCCTACGAAAGCAAAAGACTTGGCAGGAGATGCAACAGGGGCCAAAGACTGTTCAACTGCCTTTCAGTATACATACGGGGCATTACCAATACACCCCTGGCTGTCTTCAAGAGGGTGCTGGACAGGCACTTGAAGTCAGTTTTTGACAACCCGGGCTGTGGTTCGTACGTCGGTTTGCGTGCTGCCAGCGGTAACACCCTGGTTGATCAGGCTCTGATCCATCGTGAGGCCTGGTCACGGACCGGGTCGCTGGGGCGTTGACCCCCGAAACCCTCTCCAGGTATACTCCAGGTAATAGAGAAGATAGGCCTACAGAGAGTTTGAAAAGGCCAAGGTGGCCAAAGGTGGCCCTGAACGTCTAGAAGAGACTACACGAGGACCTACATTAGGATGGGTTAAACAAGGGTAAACTGCGAGAGCCCCAGTGTTGAGAAGGGACACAGTAATTGGTTGGGACTAAAGTCACTCAGAAGGTTGTAGGAAGAAAAGAAAAACAACTCAGTTTTGATATTTATTCAAGGTAACGATTTGCAGCTAGTGGCTCCTTTATTCCTAACACAGAGAGAACTATAATGGGAACATATATAGTGAGTGGATAGAGATGTCATGAAGCGAGATAACAGTGCACAGTAATATATTTTTTTGGAGATCGTATTCTATACAGTAATGCATACATTATGTATATGACGTTACTGTAAAATATAAAACAAGTAATATTTCATTCTAGTGATGTAAGAATGATCAGTAGGGTGTGACAAAGACCCATTGTAACCTCTGTAATTCTTATTTTATGCGCTGTCGTTCATAGGATGAACTGCGGGTGCACAATAAACGGCTTAGAAGCCACATGCTTGGAGACTCTTCCAATACATGCTTAACATAGGAACATAACATGGGTGAAGTCAGTAGTTGCTAAACATTTCTGACACCCCGCAGAAATAAACCAGCAGTTACTTATTAACTTACTCCTATGATTTTCACCCCAGTGGTTGGTTAATCACTGACAGGGTCATCATTTGGCAAACTACAGCCACAAGACATTTTCCTGTTTAATGATGAGCAAAACTTGACTGCCTCTTAACCATTGATCAAATTGCTGGATTTTGGAACGTGCATGAGAAATGCTGTAATTCCGAGGAAAAGAATAGAAATGAAAGTACTTTTGTTATATTACGTATTTGCATGTCTTAATGTTGTAACGATATATTATTTTCGTCTTATTTATACCTCTATCAACTATTATCACCCAAGAATAATAACTTATTTATTAATGTAGTTAGAAAGAGGATAAAATCTGAAGGATGAATGTTGTAAGCCCTATCTAGAGGTGACCCACAACAGTCTTAGAATTCTCTCACCATGATTGAAAAATGCACAGTATTAACGCATGACTGTATTAAACAACGAGAAATTTACCACTGCATGACATCATAAACATAGGCATGTAAATAGGTTTGTAAATATATACTAACACGGAGAGATGAAAATTGTTTATTTTACATTGCCACAGGTTAGAGTGTCTGCAGGAGTTGGTAAGCCTACGCCGCCTTCTGGTACCTGGTAATCGTGTAGGAGTTGTGGAAGGTCTTCCACGGGGTCTGCAAGAGCTGCACATCCAGCACCAGCGCCTTCCTCCGGGTGATGCCCTCGTGCTCGACCCCCAAGCCTTAACTTTGGTACAGGTTGGTGAATGACCTTTTCTAGTATCTTAACTATGGTATTTAAACAATTGCCAGAGAAACTGAGCTGCCCATTACCCAAAAAAATCAATAAGTTAAAAAAACGGGAAAATAGCATTTTTTTTTATTTATTTACACATCGGCCGTCTCCCACCAAGGCAGGGTGGACCGATAAAGAAGAACTTTCAACATCATTCACTCCATCACTGTCTTGCCAGAGGCATGCTTACACTACAGTTATAAAACTGCAACATTAACACCCCTCCTTCAGAGTGTAGACACTGTACTTCCCATCTCCAGGACTCAAGTCCGACCTGCCGGTTTCCCTGAATCCCTTTATAAATGTTACTTTGCTCACACTCCAACAGCACGTCAAGTCCTAAAAACCAGTTGTCTCCATTCGTTCCTATCTAATACGCTCACGCATGCTTGCTGGAAGTCCAAGCCCCTCGCACACAAATCCTTCTTTACCCCCTCCCTCCAACCTTTCTTATACAAGTAAAAAAATTAAGTAAAAAAAAAACTCTGATACAGCGATTCTCTCTGTCCTTACTATAGTTGAATAATGCATTGCCATTGATTCCTGTTGCCTTAACTACGTAAAAGATACATCGCAAGAAAGTAACACTGTCCCGTGAAATTAACACAATAATTTAAGGGTTATTTTATGTTTTAAATTAATCTGAACCAGTTTGTTTATAAAAGTGATCAAAGACAATGGAAATCACTGTAACAGATTTTTCATATTTTCTTCGACTTATATACTCAGTCATACTAGTATTATTTTGAAAAATAAAAAAACAGACTATTTTTATTAAGTTCAAAAATTAAATGTCAATCAATATATAGAGCTTCAAAAAGTATTTCACACATACATAAAATTTATCAAAGTTTCAAATATCACGAATTCTCTCGGGAATGCAACAAAGAGCCATAGGTCTCTTGCAATATACCCAGTGCATCAGTTACGTTGTTTCATATTTCATACGATAAGAATTTAGGAGAATTGAGCATAAATATTAACTTCTAAATATTACCCTCTTAAATATTACCCTCTAAAATATTACCCTCTTAAATATTACCCTCTTAAATATTACCCTCTTAAATATTACCCTCTTAAATATTACCCTCTTAAATATTACCCTCTTAAATATTACCCTCTTAAATATTACCCTCTTAAATATTACCTCTTAAATATTACCCTCTTAAATATTACCCTCTTAAATATTACACTCTTAAATATTACCCTCTTAAATATTACACTCTTAAATATTACCCTCTTAAATATTACCCTCTTAAATATTACCCTCTTAAATATTACCCTCTTAAATATTACCCTCTTAAATATTACCCTCTTAAATATTACCCTCTTAAATATTACCCTCTTAAATATTACCCTCTTAAATATTACACTCTTAAATATTACCTCTTAAATATTACCCTCTTAAATATTACCCTCTTAAATATTACCCTCTTAAATATTACCCTCTTAAATATTACCCTCTTAAATATTACACTCTTAAATATTACCCTCTTAAATATTACCCTCTTAAATATTACCTCTTAAATATTACCCTCTTAAATATTACCCTCTTAAATATTACCCTCTTAAATATTACCCTCTTAAATATTACCCTCTTAAATATTACCCTCTTAAATATTACCCTCTTAAATATTACCCTCTTAAATATTACCCTCTTAAATATTACACTCTTAAATATTACCCTCTTAAATATTACCCTCTTAAATATTACCCTCTTAAATATTACCCTCTTAAATATTACCCTCTTAAATATTACACTCTTAAATATTACACTCTTAAATATTACACTCTTAAATATTGCCCTCTTAAATATTACCCTCTTAAATATTACACTCTTAAATATTACACTCTTAAATATTACACTCTTAAATATTACCCTCTTAAATATTACCCTCTTAAATATTACCCTCTTAAATATTACACTCTTAAATATTACCCTCTTAAATATTACCCTCTTAAATATTACCCTCTTAAATATTACCCTCTTAAATATTACCCTCTTAAATATTACCCTCTTAAATATTACCTCTTAAATATTACCCTTTTTTTTTTTTTTTTTTTTTTTTTTTTTTTTTTTTTTTTTTTTTTTTTTTTTTTTTTTTTTTTTTTCCTCTTAAATATTACACTCTTAAATATTACCCTCTTAAATATTACACTCTTAAATATTACACTCTTAAATATTACCCTCTTAAATATTACCCTCTTAAATATTACCCTCTTAAATATTACCCTCTTAAATATTACACTCTTAAATATTACACTTTTCGTCACAAAATTCTAGACTAACCAGTGATGAGGTAATGCCCCAGGCGAGGCACATGGTTATGCCTTGCAGTGAAAGTGCACCTAGGTCTTACTTAGGTGTTAGCTAGGTGTTGTGGGTCGCAACCTGAGATATTACAAACATCCCAACGGGAAATAATTCACACTGCTTGAATATTTTGCTTTATCCTCGATTATTAATCCTCATTGGACAATAACAACTAAATTTTATCTACTGAAAAGTGGCTGACCAAAAATATAATGACATTAATATTACTTAATTACGAGTTATCTCTCATCTCTGACCCTTTCCGTTGTGTCTCCCTTGTTTCTGTTGTGTATCCTGTGTCCCTGTTGTGTATCCTGTGTCTCTGTTGTGTCTTTGTTGTGTATGCTGTGTCCCTTTTGTGTATCATGTATCTCTATATGTCTCTGTTGTATATTCTGTGTCTCTGTTGTGCATGATGTGTCTCTGCTGTGTCTGTTATGCATCCTGTGTCTCTGTCGTGTCTCTGTTGTGTATCCTGTGTCTCTTGACTATCCTCTGTTTCTGTTAGGTCTTCTGTGTCTCTGTTTTGAGTCATGTGTCTCTGTTGTGTTCTCAATATATTTCCAATGTGCTGTGTCTAGTGTTTCTCCCGTGTCTCTATAGTGTTTCTACCGTGTCTCTCTCGTGTTTCTACAGTGTCTCTCTCGTGTTTCTACCGTGTCTCTCTCGTGTTTCTACCGTGTCTCTATAGTGTTTCTACCGTATCTCTATAGTGTTTCTACCGTGTCTCTATAGTGTTTCTACCGTGTCTCTCTAGTGTTTCTACCGTGTCTCTCTCGTGTTTCTACCGTGTCTCTCTCGTGTTTCTAAAGTGTCTCTATAGTGTTTCTACCGTGTCTCTATAGTGTTTCTACCGTGGCTCTCTAGTGTTTCTACCGTGTCTCTCTCGTGTTTCTACCGTGTCTCTCTAGTGTTTCTACCGTGTCTCTATAGTGTTTCTACCGTGTCTCTATAGTGTTTCTACCGTGTCTCTATAGTGTTTCTACCGTGTCTCTATAGTGTTTCTACCTGTCTCTCGTGTTTCTACCGTGTCTCTATAGTGTTTCTACCGTGTCTCTATAGTGTTTCTACCGTGTCTCTATAGTGTTTCTACCGTGTCTCTCTCGTGTTTCTACCGTGTCTCTATAGTGTTTCTACCGTGTCTCTATAGTGTTTCTACCGTGTCTCTATAGTGTTTCTACCGTGTCTCTCTCGTGTTTCTACCGTGTCTCTATAGTGTTTCTACCGTGTCTCTCTAGTGTTTCTACCGTGTCTCTCTCGTGTTTCTACCGTGTCTCTCTAGTGTTTCTACCGTGGCTCTCTAGTGTTTCTACCATGGCTCTCTAGTGTTTCTACCGTGGCTCTCTAGTGTTTCTACCGTGGCTCTCAAGAGTTTCTCCTGTGTCTCTCTAGTGTTTCTACCGTGGCTCTCTAGTGTTTCTACCGTTGCTCTCTAGTGTTTCTATCGTGTCTCTCTAGTGTTTCTACCGTGGCTCTCAAGAGTTTCTCCCGTGTCTCTCTAGTGTTTCTACCGTGTCTCTCTCGTGTTTCTACCGTGTCTCTCTAGTGTTTCTACCGTGGCTCTCAAGAGTTTCTCCCGTGTCTCTCTAGTGTTTCTACCGTGTCTCTCTCGTGTTTCTACCGTGTCTCTCTAGTGTTTCTACCGTGGCTCTCAAGAGTTTCTCCCGTGTCTCTCTCGTGTTTCTACCGTGTCTCTCTCGTGTTTCTACCGTGTCTCTATCGTGTTTCTACCGTCTCTCTATAGTGTTTCTAACGTGTCTCTCTCGTGTTTCTACCGTGTCTCTCTAGTGTTTCTCCCGTGTCTTACTAGTGTTTCTCGTGTCTCTCTAGTGTTTCTCTCGTGTGTCTCTCGTGTTTCTCCCGTGTCTCTCTAGTGTTTCTCCCGTGTCTCTCTAGTGTTTCTCTCGTGTCTCTCTAGTGTTTCTGTCGTGTCTCTCTAGTGTTTCTCTCGTGTCTCTCTCGTGTTTCTCCCGTGTCTCTCTCGTGTTTCTCCCGTGTCTCTCTAGTGTTTCTCCCGTGTCTCTCTCGTGTTTCTCCCGTGTCTCTCTCGTGTTTCTCCCGTGTCTCTCTAGTGTTTCTCCCGTGTCTCTCTAGTGTTTCTCCGTGCTCTCTCGTGTTTCTCGTCTCGTGTTTCTCCGTGTCTCTCTGTGTTTCTCCCGTGTCTCTAGTGTTTCTCCCTCGTGTTTCTCTCGTGTTCTCTCCTCGTGTCTCTATAGGTTTCTCCGTTTCTCTGTGTTTCTTTCTGTGCTCTCTAGTGTTTCTCTCGTGTCTCTATAGTGTTTCTTTCGTGTCTCTCTAGTGTTTCTTCCGTGTGTCTCTAGTGTTTCTCCCGTGTCTCTCTCGTGTTTCTCCCGTGTCTCTCTAGTGTTTCTCTCGTGTCTCTCTAGTGTTTCTATCGTGTCTCTCTAGTGTTTCTCTCGTGTCTCTCTCGTGTTTCTCCGTGTCTCTCTAGTGTTTCTTCAAGTGTCTCTCTAGTGTTTCTCCTGTCTCTCTCGTGTTTCTTCCGTGTGTCTCTAGTGTTTCTATCGTGTCTCTATAGTGTTTCTTTCGTGTCTCTCTAGTGTTTCTTTCTTGTCTCTCTAGTGTTTCTCTTGCTGACACACTGATCACTGCTTCTCACATATTAACACCTCCCTTCACACACTGATCACTTTCTCACATATTAACACCTCCCTTCACACACTGATCACTGTTTCTCACATATTAACACCTCCCTTCACACACTGATCACTGCTTCTCACATATTAACACCTCCCTTCACACACTGATCACTGCCTCCAACACGCCAATCACTGTTACATATTGTTCACGTTCTCTCACTACTTCCACAGGATACACTGCAAGTGCTCGACGTCAGCGCCAACAGGCTGACGGAGGTTGGAGCGGTGGGTCTCCTTACTCGTCTCCTGGTAAGTTAGTGTCGATATTTGGGATCTGTTTCTTACCTAGATACTGTATACCTAACGTTCAGTAAAATACTGGGTACATTAGCCATACTAGTTAACAAAGGATTTGGTACAGTAGTCCTACTGGTTGGAATCGAGCTGAGTGCTATAGGCCTGCTGGTGGGCAGTTTATGATATGTATATTTGTGGAATAAGCTGCCTGCTTGGTAACTTATATTATTACACTGAGTGCATGAAGAATATCAGCTGATTCCTTAAATATATTTCCACACACACACTTTCTAAGCATCAAAGTGTTTTTCTCACATAGTTTGAAGCAAATTTCAAAGTTAGATTAGGTTCTGTTAAGTTAGGCTAAATTGTCTTCTCTCCATAATAGATAACCAATTATAACATACCAACGAAATTTAAATGTATATATATATATATATATATATATATATATATATATAATATATATATATATATATATATATATATATATATATTTATATATATATATATATATATATATATATATATATATATATATATAATAAGATGGGGTCCACGTCTGGACCCATAGCCTCGGAGAAGTGGATAAAAAGGCTTCAAGGAAGAATATTTGGATATCTTCCTGATGCCATTTGAATATTCCACTTCCCCTACCAACCCATCTTTTTTTATTTTTTTTACCAATAGGTATATTTTATTACATAATATAGTACAAAAGATTTAAGAGATAAATTGTTGATATAAAGATGGCATATACAGTACACGAGGTGTGAGAGATACATGTCTAGTACATATTGTTACATGTTTGTCACTGATTATAATGCGAAAATCTCATCCAGCTCCTCCGAGCTGGGGCGCGTGCCCAGAATACAGCATGCATTATCCCTCTGAATAGCAGCGCTGAGTCGCTGGAACAGAAAACTAGCTGCCCTGGGATCCCTAGTTACCCTGTTGAGTCTTTTGCCCAGCTCCTTGAGGAACTTAGATGCACTCTTTCCCCATGAGCCAAAGTGTCTCTGAGCCTATGGGAACAAACATATAATGATGGGCAAGTTCTCCATATTTTCGACATCTAGACTCTATATATATATATATATATATATATATATATATATATATATATATATATATATATATATATATATATATATATATATATATATATATATATATATATATATATATATATATATATATATATATATATATATATAATATATATATTATCTGTTGCGCATGCAGAATAGTAGCACTATCCAAGGACTGGGACCTCCAGCAGAGATACCACGCACATCAGTCGATGTGGGTGGGTGTTAGCCTTTATACTGCTAGGTTAACATGGAAAGCAGGTGCAAATAGACTAATTCCAACGTATCTATGTACTGGTAAGTGAACATGGGCAATGTTTGTAAGGACAATAACACCTATGTACCTGTTTACTTCTAGATGAAAAAGGGTTTCAGGTGTAAGGACATTAATTCTATAGTACCTATTTTCTTCTTTTGAAGAGGGGCGACAGTTGTCACAATACTAATACTGAAGTACCAACTTACTACTAAGTGAACGTGGGTGACTGGGGTTCAAAAAACTTTTCGCCCAGCCTGGAAACACGATTCTTAAATATTTGATAGATTACGAATTTTATAGAAAATGCATTGTGATTGTATACCTTTTTTACGTTCTTAAAATATTTTTGATAGATCTTAGTGAATTTTACATTCTATTATTGTATTGTAATTTACCTTTTTTGTGGTGTACAGGTCCTGCGTGCTGGGAACAATGAGTTGGCCTCGTTAACTCACATCACAGCCGTGTTAGGACGCTTGACTAACCTTCGTGAAGTACATCTAGCGGGCAACCCGCTTAGCTCACCGCCGTTATCGTCAGCAATCATTGTGTCAGCGGCGCCTACCCTCGGTAATTATGTTTTAAAGATTTTCGTTTCAGGTTTCGGTATATATATTTGTCTTGAGAACAGGAAGTTGGAAATCATCAAATGTGGGATAAGTCATTTCAATGTGTCTGTCTTGTAACATAGATTTTGGAATTACCTGCTTATTTGATATTTTCTTCTAAAAAATATAACCGTAACGTAGGTTTTACATGCTTCATGTAAAGAAGAAATATAATTAGTAAGAAAACAGTAAAGTTGGGAAAGTATGAAGTAAACATATGGAGAGATGTGATGTTTATTATGAGAGAAATCACAATGAAACGAGCGATTTGCAGTTATAAATAAGACTTACGTAGTTAGGTAAAAAGATACCTAACTGTTGCATATGTCTTACCTAACAACCTGTCGGTATTTTATACCTTTTTAATATTCAAGACTTACGTACCACAACGAAAAAATAAAAATATACTCTTTAACATTTGTCTGTGTTAACTTACACGTCTTAAGAGGAATAAGAAAATGATGCAAAAGATTCACTTTTTATCACGCTTGTGAAGTTGTAACTCAGAGCTTTAAACTTACTGTTTATGTTTGATTATGTTATTCTAATTAAAGTTTGTAAGGTTAGAAGGATCTCTACAACTCTCACCTTCATATATTCACATCCGTCTTTATTCCTGTATTTCTACTTATGTTCATACTTGTGTACATAGGAACATAAGAAAAAAGGAACACTGCAGGAGGCCTACTGGCCCATGCGAGGCAGGTTCAAGTCTCCTACCGGCTTAAGCCAATGTCCCAACCTAGTCAGGTCAGGTCACATTCACTTAAGGAAGGAGCACGGCATCTGACCTAGTAGTACAAGCTAGTCGTCCAACTCACACCCACTCATGTATTTATCTAACCTATTTTTAAAACTACACAACGTCTTAGCTTCTATGACGGTACTCGGAGTTTTTCCACTCATCCACAACTCTATTACAAAGTATCAACTAATTCCTGACATTCAACGTTTCTTCCAAGCTTAAAGCATTCATGGACAGGGTACTCTAAAGGATTAGTTTCTTTTAGCCACTATTCATCCCACTTTATATTCTCTTTATTAACCTTTAAACCAGTATTTCCTATATCCTTCCTGAATCTAAATTTTTCCAACTTAAAGCCATTGCTGCGAGTCCTGTCTAGGTTAGATATTTTTAGCACGCTATTCAAATCCCCTTTATTTATTCCTTTTTTAATTTATACACCTAGTCATATCTTCCCTAATTCTACGCCTTTCTAGAGAGTGCAGATTCAGGGTCCCTCAGTCTATCCTCATAGGGAAGATTTCTGATACAAGGGATCAACTTTGTCATCCTCCTTTGTACGTTTTCCAGTGCATTTATATCCATTCTGTAATACGGTGACCAAAACTGAGGACTCCTATTATTTATGCTTCTTGATATGAAGCCAAGGATTCTGTTCTCTTTATTGCGAACACTTATGCACTGCTGTCTTGGTTCTAGATTACTGCTAACCAGAACTCCCAAATCCTTTTCGCAATCAGTAATATTAAAATATACATTATTTAGTTTATATGTGGCATGGTTATTGTCCTGTTCAATGTTTAGAACTTTGCATTTGTTTATATTAAACTGCATCTGCCACTTCTCCGACCACTGCATCAGTCTATTCAAATCTTCCTGGAGTGCTCTGATGTTTTCGTTAGAATGAATTGGACGGCCTATTTTGGTGTCATCGGCAAACTTGCTTATTTCGCTATTTATTCCCCCATCTATGTTGTTTATGTAGATTGTGAACAACAAGGGGCCCAACACTGACCCCTGTGGAACACCGCTTGTGACGCTTCCCCACTCTGATTTCTCCCCATTTATGCAAACTCTCTGCTGAATATTTGTCAACCATGCCTCTGGAAATAAATGGTATAAAATACCGACACAATGAAAAAATAAACACATAAGTAGTATAATATGATTCTTTATTGACATTATACTGCTTATGTGTTTATTTTTCCAACCATGCCTCTATCCAGGAAAAAAATTCTCCTCCTATTCAGTGTGCCTTAATTTTCCTCCATAGTCTCTGATGTGGGACTCTATCAAAAGCCTCACTGAAGTCCATATACACAATATCATATTCATTACCATGATCTACCTCCTCAAATACTTAGTGAAAAAAGTTAATAAATTCTTAAGGCAGGAACGCTCTTTTGTAAAACCGTGCTGAGATTCGTTGATTAATTTATGTTTTTCAAGATGGCTACGAAGTGCCTAGGCAATTATTGATTCCATAAGCTAAGGACCTGTCACCTGCTTTGCGTTCATAAATTTGTTCTTACCTGTATTAATTCATATGTACATCATATGTATAATTATTTATTGGGAAGGATTAATTAGATGTGAATAGGAAACAGGGGAGGATGAGGAAGAGGAAGCGGAGGAGGAGGAGGCCTCCTCCCACTAAAAGAACAGGTGGTAAGCGGTAGGTTAGTCTATCCTCTAATCCTCCACTCCTGGATAGTGGCCTGAGGGTAGTGACCTGTGGGTGGTGACCTGTGCTCATTCCTATGTTCATTCCTGTATTCATTTCTGTGTATATACAGTATTTACATCTCCGTTCATATCAGTTTGAGTGTTGTATTCAAATAGATTCCGGAAATGATGTTGCGCTCCGTAAATGATTTTAGTTCCCTGCCAAAATGAAAAGCAATTTCTAATAACATAATATGCAGAGTCTGGGAAACCAAAGTTCACTTAAATTATTTTTCAATATTTCGTGATGTTTCCATGCGATTTGATTATCATTATCAGATAGTCAAGTCCATTTCTTGAATTCATTTCATACCAACAATTTTCATTGGGATTCAGGTCGGGGCTGCTCAACAGCCAACGGAGAGCATTAGTATTTTTTCTGTAAACATGTGTTCGTACCTGTGTTCTTTGCTACATTCATACTAGTGATGACTCCAGTGTTCAGGTCTGTGCTTTTACCTTTGTTTACAGTTGTGTTCATGCCTTTTGTTTACATGTGAACATAAAGTTTAGACACACACCTGATAATGTTATCACATACATGTTATTATTAAACACGTATACATAATAATCTTAAATACGTACACAGAATAATGCGACATAAACACATCATAAAGTTAGACATATAAGCATAATAATGTTAGACATATGCACTTGTTAATGTTAGACATATAATCCTCATAATGTTAGATACGTTTACATTTTAAAATTAGTACATACTCATGCTAATGTTAAACATGCACACCTTTTAAATGCGTACACATGTTGATGTTAATGCACTCATGAATGTTAGACACACACACATGCTAATGCATACACGTTAATGTTTTATATATACACATGACAGTGACAGACAAATACTCATGAAATGTTTAACAAGTGTACCTGGGAAATATAAGCACTTGTGTTAGATAATGCACAGGCTAGACAAATACACATGTCTGACACATATGCATGTTAAACGCAGGTTAATTTTCCTTCAGCTGTCCTTGACGAGCGAGCTGTCACTATGGAAACAAGAGAATTTCTGTGTCAAGCCCAGCGGTACAAGACAGCTCTCAGGTGAGAGATGGCGGGGGAGGTGAGAGATGGGGGGGTGAGGTAACAGGTGAGAGATGATGGGTATGAGGTGAGAGGTGAGTGGTAAGATAATGAAGGGGGGGGAGGTGAGTGGTGAGAAATATGAAGCGAGAGGTAAGGATGAGAGGCAAGAGGTGAGGGGTGAGAGGTGAGATAAGGGGCGGGAGGTGAGAAGTAAGATGTGAGGAGCAAAGGGAGAAGGATTAGATGAGAAGGGTGAGAAATGAATGGTGAGAGATGAGGGATGAGAGGTGAGGGAAGAGAGATGAGGGAAGAGAGGTGAAGGGTGAAAGATGAGGGATACCGGTGAAAGATGAGGGTTGAGTGATGAGAAATGTAAGAGATGGTCAGAGATGAGGTTTGAGAGGTGAAAGCTGTGGTGTGAGAGGTGTGGGGTGATAGGAGTGAGATGAGAGGTGTGGCACGAGGAACGAAAAGTAAGAGTTGAGAAGTGAAGGGTGAAAGTGAGAGATGAGGGGTAAGAGGTGAGGTTAGTGGTAAGAAATAAAAGGTGAGAGATAAAGAGGTTAGAGCGAAAGGTGAGTGTGAGAGGTGCAGTGTGTAAAGTGTGGGGGGTGAAGGTTGTGGAGGGAGAGTTGGGGGGCGAGAAGTATTATACATCCATATTAAGTCTTCCTACATTCTTTCCCCACTATACATTGGTCGA
The DNA here is from genome assembly GCA_009830355.1 of Cherax destructor. Classification (NCBI taxonomy): domain Eukaryota; kingdom Metazoa; phylum Arthropoda; class Malacostraca; order Decapoda; family Parastacidae; genus Cherax; species Cherax destructor. The sequence goes on from WNWK01005598.1 coordinate 29,149, forward strand.
CCACCATCCACGTAAAGGTTCGTCCAGAATTTGGCAAATATACAGTGGAACTTCGGTACTTGAACTTAATTCGTTCCAGAAGGCTGTTCGAGTGCCAGGCTGTCCGAGTGCCAAGCTGTTCGAGTGCCAATCTGTTCGAGTATCGAACGAATTTTTCCCATAAGGAATAATGTAAGTTAAATTAATCCGTTTCAGACCCAAAAATACACTTACAGCGATTTTGCCGTGTATTTGTGTAGGGTATTTATGATTGTATTCTCGTTTTCTTGGTCTCATTTGATAGAATGAAAGATATATTACAGAAATAAAGATGATTTTGAATTGTTTACATGATAAAAGTACCTTGAAATTGAGCTCAAAGTAGCGGAAATGTTCGGTCTTTGCTGATGTTCAACAGTAAACAAATCACGTCACGCGTTCAATACACGTCAACTGGTGCGTCTAATATGCTTTCACAAATGCGCATTTTTTCAATAATGCGGTAGTCTGCATAACAGTAAATCTTCTATATTTTTTTTGTGCGCAAATAAAAATTAAAAAATGAAAGCAAGCATATGTACTATATGGAGAGGCGGAGGCGATGTTTACATCAGGGCAAACACACACTAACCAATTTTCTTTTTGGTTGGCTGTTATCACTTATCTTCTTAGGCACCATGGTGACTTATTTATACAAATATAAAAAAAAACACCAAAAATGCGAAGAAACACGAAATAGTTTACAGTGACGTTCAGCGGAGTTTTGGACTGAGCGGCGACAGCGGGGAGACTGACGCTCATGGTCTGGCAGGTCAACTACCTAGCGATTTTTTTTACCGAGCAAAGCGTTAGAGTACCGACTTGTTCGAGTACAGAGCTGTTCAAGTCCCGAGGTTCCACTGTATAAGGAGCTAGTGAAAACACACCCATCCACCCTGTGTGGTAACTCTCTCTCTCTCTCTCTCTCTCACTGCTATAGGATCTACACACTCCTCACTAAACCTTAGCGAGTGCACTTTATGTCTATTATACATAAAAATCACAACCCTTTACAGTTATCAGTTAGGTTTAATGTCCGGTGTAATGGGGAATCCATCACTTCAGTTTCCTCTGTATAATATCTGGGAATCCCCTTTGACCCATGTATGTCAGGAGAATTGATAGGGAACAGTGCATCGATGCATCGATGTAGAATATAATTGCTCACAGGAATGACTGTAAGCTTGCATTTCTCACCCTCTCTCAATCAAGGAGCAAGTGCAATGAATCCGCATCCCAGACAGGAACAGAGGGCGCTTCAGCAGGTGTAGTCGGAGCCACTACCAGACCTGAACACCACCTCCTCTTCACCTCCTTGACACCAGCACATCACACAGGTAAGAACCATCACATGTGATAGTGGTCCATCCTCTTATGCAAGGTGCTGATGAGATGAAGTTCACCACACAATGCTTGTATTGTATAATCCCAATCCCCTGTGCATCCTTGTAAGGTATTTCAAGAAACCAAATAGATTATTAAAAGAGGCACAATAAAACTTACACTTGTTAATAATGACCAATAGGGATATTCTCTAGTTACCGCACAAATCCCAACAAAATTTGCTCCTATACAGCCTCTAGCCAAGAGATGTTTCAGCCAGAGTGATGCAGTTAACAATTGTTTTAATGTAACCAGGGAAATCGCTGAACCAGAAGAGGATATAAAGCGCTTGTGGAATGGGAAACATCCAGAATATATTTCGGGAATGGAAAGACTATTGCAGTTCTTTGGACCAATAGACCCTCACCAGCATCAAGGCAAAATACTGCAATAATGCAAAGTAATACGAAACCATTTCGATTATAGAAGTTGCAAGATGGCACCTACACACTCCAATAACAATACCTAGCTTCTTCAAAGATTCACCAGTAGTGAAATTTTGAAGGAGACCGGAGGAGGCTTCCTCCACTGACCACACGAGAAGGAAATAAAGAAATGGAACAATGCACAAATAACCCGCACGTAAAAGAACGAAGCCTATGATGACGCTTTAGTCAAACTTGGTCCAAGTCAGACCAAAACCTAGTCACAAGTTTCTCCTAAGTGCGGGTTATTTGAGTGTTGTTCCAGTCACAGTATTTTGACTCTTAATTCTTTCTAGGAATGTCCTATGTGACATAGTCTGTAGGGCATCCAAGCATGGAAATAATCAATAACAAAAAAGGCACAATACCGTGACTGGAACAATACACACACAACCCGCACATATACAAGGAGAGGAGCTTACGACGACGTTTCGGTCCGACTTGGACCATTTACAAAGTCACACTAACACGAAGGATTGTTGTTGTTGTATGTTCGCCGGTACATCCGGCCCGGGTCTTCTCCAAATGGTGACCCGGCATTGGCCCCCTGGGTAGAGGGTGTCGGTCATCTTCTTTCTTTCTTTCTTGCTATGGCTCCCCATGATGGGGAGTGTCTTCTGACGTCGCATCTTCATCAGCAGATCTTGGTACTTCAGGCTGTGGTTCTACCTACATAGGAAGAAGAAGGATGGGGGATAAGAAAGAAGGAAGTGAGAGAAAGCATAGCTGTAGTGGGTAGTCTTGGTCGTCGTCGGGGTTCTCCGGCGTCGTCATCGAGGGGGCGGGTGGGTGGCTAGGACTGGGAGCAGTGTCTCTAAGTCATGGGTGGCCAGGTAAACCAGCCGGGCTGCTTTGTCCTCGCGGGTCAGATCCCCAGGTGCCATCGGGAAGTGCCTGCGGCAGATGGACGTCGTCGCAGGACAGTCAAGCATGTAGTGAACTAGAGGCTTTGGAACCATCCGGTCGCAGTGGCGGCAAAGCTCCTCACTCATGCGTTCGATGAGGCGCTTTGCAGTAGGGTAGCCGAGGCGCAGGCGGTGGACGCTGACTTGCAGCTCCCTGTTCAGTTTCCTTATGTTTGGTGGGGGCTCCCTACGTGTCACTCTGTCATACCAGTGCCGGCTCCGAGATGCTCCCGGTGCTGGTAGTGGGCGTCTGGCTGCCGAAGCTGCCCCCAGGTGCACCTGCCTGCGGCTAATGGCAATTGTAGTCGCAGGGTGGGCCGCAAGTGTGGCAGACTTAGCCGCCCCATCCGCCGCATCATTCCCAGCAAGGTCGATGTGGCTTGGTATCCAATTGATTGTTGCTTGCCGGCCCTGCTCGTCAAGTGAGTGTAGGTCTCTTCTGATGGCGGTGAGGAGCCGGATGTTATCCTTGGGCTCCCTATGCATGATGGCCTGCATCGCCGCCCTGGAGTCGACGTGGATGACTGGAGTTTGGTGGTGTTTCAGGAGCGCATGTTGGATGGCCCTCTGAATGGCGTGGAGTTCTGCCTGTAGGATGCTGCAGTGGTCTGGGAGGCGCCAGCCGGCCGTTAGGGAGGAGTGATATATCCCGGAACCCGTGCGGCCGGCCTCGGGGTCTCTTGATCCATCAGTGTAGTACACTGCACACCCGGGATGCTCCGCTGCAGGACAGTGACGCTTGCTGGCTGGCAGGTTTGCAAGGTGGATTACGACAGGTTATTGTGCCCATGGCGGTGGCACTGTGTACCCATCGACTAACCGGTCGCATCCCTTGTCCTCGAGGAGCAGCATGGGCAGGAGCTCCTTTGTCACTTCCGCAGCCGACCACAACCATAGTCGGACACGGCCCCCTGCGAAGTCGCCTCGCTGACGGTCAAGGAGGTCTCTCAGCAGGCGCTCACCGCCCGGTAGCTGGACAAATTTGGCCAACCTCCTGGCAGCAACAAGGGCGATTCTGTCACTTAGGGGCTGCAGTTGGGCCTCTCTGTTCAGAGTCACTGTGTTGGTCCAGCCCGGGGCCCCCAGCATGACCCGAGCCGCAGCATTTTGTACAACGCTGAGGCGCTTGAGGCATGAGGGATGAGCATGGGCCAGGGTGATTGCACCATAGTCGACTAGCGAGCGCACCGCCTGCACGTAGAACATCCAGAGAATATCGTAGCTGGCACCAGTCCTAGGATTGGCCATGGCACGCATGGCCGTGACACGTTGCATGGCACGCTCCCTGACATACTCTGCCTGCTTGCGGAAGGAGAGTCGGCTGTCAATCCATATACCAAGATACTGGTAACTGCAGACCCAGTCCAGGTTGATGTCTGAGATCTTCAGCCTGGTATCAGGCACCTTGGCACGAAAGATCATGGCCTTGGACTTGTCCGCCGAGATCTTGAGGCCAAGGCGACGGCAGGTGGTATCTAGCAAGCTGAGGTCGCGTTGTGATTTGCGCAACAGTCCGGGCTTCCCGATGACAATGAGTGCCAGGTCATCAGCGTAGCTGAGCAGTCGGGTGCCTGCTGAGAACGTCAGCTGCACCAACTCATGCATCAGCACGTTGAAGAGAGTTGGGCTGAGGACTCCGCCCTGCGGGGTGCCATTTTCCAAGGCCCTGAGGGCAGAAGCCTGCCCCTGGAAGCGTACCCGCGCTTGCCGGCCCTGTAGGTATGAGCCGACCCAGGCAAGCAGGTCGAGGATGGCCGGTGCACTGGCCAGCTCGAAGGCCTTCTCAAGGTCGAGAAAGATGACAATCTTCGGCCTCTTGTCAGACTCAATGCTGGCCATGAGGGTGGTGACGCTCTCAGAGGTGCCCACTCCCCGTGTGAAGCCGTAGATGTGTTGGTGCTCCGGACCAAGTTTCCATCTTAGGCGCTCCAACACCATCCTCTCTGCAACCTTGGATAGGCAGCTGGTGAGGGAAATGGGCCGCATGTTGCCTGGATCCCTGGGCTTTGGGATCGGCAGGATGTTGGCTTCCTTCCATGCGGTGGAAAGTCGCCCGACCCTCCAGGTACGGTTGATGACTTCCAGGAGGGCGTCATGCCCGTGAGGGCCTGCCTTTGAGATCATACTGTAGGTGATTCCGTCCTGCCCGGGGGCCGTGTCCCGTGAAGTCTTGAAGGCCGCTTGCAGCTCCCGACCGGTGAACTCGACGTCGGTGTCGTCTTGTGCCTGGGATGCCTCTAGAATCCTGGCAGTCCTACCAGGGAGGAGGGTGGCCTGGAGGTCCTGGATGTCCTGGGGTAGGCGGGCTGTGGCTGCCCTGGATATGAAGAGTACCACCAGCTTCTCTGCCTCCCTAGCCGGGTCATGGTGAGCACGCATATCGCCTTTACGCTTTCCCGTAGCTATGCTGATCTTCCAGATCTCAGACAGGGTAGAGTAGTGGCTGAAGGAAGCACACCACTCAAACCACTTTGCCAGACGTGTCCTGTGGAAGATGTGGCGTGCGTGCCGCACCACCTCTCGCAGAAGCCTGAGGGACCCAGCCGTGGGGTTGCGTCGGTGTAACCTACGGGCACGATTGACGCGGTGGTTTTGTTCTTTGACTGCCTCGTCATAGAACCACCAATCACGCTTGGGCGTTCCCCCGACCCTTGTGAGTGGTATTGCCGCCTCGGCTGCTCGAGAGAAAGCTGCTTGGAGGCTCTGGGTAGCCTCATCTGGATCGTCAGAGAGATCAGTCTCCTCCCACCATTGCTGGATGACGTCCTGGAAGCACTGCCAGTCAGCCTTCTTAGTGTTCCACCGTGGAGGTGGGGAGTACGGAGGGTGCCTTGAGAGCGACAGAGTGGTGACGATTGCAAAATGGTCGCTGGTGAGAAGTGGGTGGATTTCCCAACTGGCTCCTGGAAGTAGCATCCGGGAGAGGAGCGTGACGTCCAGTCGGTTGCCATAGTGGTGGGTCGGCTCTCCTGTGTTGAGGAGGGCTATCTCGGGAACATCCTCCAGCACTGCTGCCAGGTGCCTGCCTGTCTCATTTGTGGGAGTGACCGAGCGCAGTAGCTCATGGTGGGCATTGATATCCCCTGCCACCAGCACGCCATGGCTGGGCGACACAGCGAGAGCTGCAACTTCGGAGAGGTCGAGGGTGACTCTCGGGTTCCAGTACACATTATAGATCGTTAGTGGCCCGGCCGGTAGGTGCAGAGTGACAGCTTGCACCTCAACCCCTTAGCCACAGTTGATGGGGTCGCTGACGATTGAGTGGGGAATGGAGTTCCTCACGTAGACTGTCATGCCCCTGGCGGGAACTCCAGCTCGCTGTAGGTAGGCCGAGAATCCCTGTATGCGTGGCTGCGGGTTCGGCGGCGGGTTCACTAAGATCTCCTGGAGCAGGAAAACGTCGATTGCCTCCTGGACTGCCGTTTCGACGACGAGGTGGATTTTCTGTCGCAGACCGCAGATGTTCCACTGTAGAATTTTTAAGGGCTGGAGAGCGACCCGTCGGACTCCATCCACTCCTGCTCGTCCATGGACTTCCTCGATGGAGTCATCATTTCCTGTCTCCTCTTGATTGTGAACTCGAAGACCCTGCCGAGATGTTCCTGCAATTTTGCTGACGACTTCGGGTCCAGCAGAACCAAGCTGAAAAGGGTGCCTAGGAGCTCTCTGCAGTTCTCCCGGTCCACCATAGACGGGAGCAGGTTTGAAATGCACTCCGTGATGATCATGATCATCGAGGTGAAGCTGGCATTCTTGGAGTCCGGTTCCCCATCGCTCAGGGTCGAGGCGGCTGCTGGTGTCTCGATTGGGATCTGGGGCTGCTGTTCTGTATCCACCGTTGACTGAGTTGCTGCTGTGTAGGCCTGCACTGCTCTCTGGGCGATCTGGCTGTCCCGGGAAGGTTCTCGTTCGTTGCTCACGGGGACGTCTTGACTTTGCATTGGGGGGCTCCACTGGTGGGTCGGCGGGGTCTATTGCCGTGTGGCCCCAGCCCCTTGCGCAGCATCCCTGAGCCGGGCTTGGTTCGTCTCACGATTCTGCTTTCTCTGAGGCTTTGGCGCTTGTCTGGGTCGTTGGCCACCCTGGTTCGTGCCGGGAGTTGTACCTTGTCCTGTCTGGCAGGAACCCAGAACTGGGAACTCGGTGTTGTAGGTCGTGGGATGGCTTTGGGAAGCTGTGATGTGTGTCCCTGGTGGCCGCTGCTGAGTGTTCCATGGGTTGGTCGTCGACCCTGTCTGTTGCTGCTGGGGGCCCCGAGTGTTGGGCTTTGCTGTGGTCGTCGTAGGGGCGTGCCGCTGCCGTATCTGTTGCCACCGCTGCGTTATAGCAGGACAGCTCCGATTCCAGGCGTGGTGCCTCTTCCCACAATTGACACATCTGGGCTCTGGGCGTTGAATCTCTGGGTTGTTCTGCCTGAGCAGAGCTATGCAGTCCCTGGAGTCGTGCTGCTTGCTGCAGACCCCGCACTTTTTCACATGCTGGCAGGTGGCTGCAATGTGGTTGAATCCCTGGCAATTATAGCACTGGAGCGGGCCATCTATGTAAGCCCGGGTCTTGAATTTCCCCCACATTCCTAGGTGTATGTGGGCAGGAAGGGGCCCCCTGTGGTGGATCAATACACTTCGAGTCGGTGCCTTGTTGGTTCCCGTAGTCAGTCTTTCGGCCTTGGATATGTTGGGCACTTCGAGGAAGCGCTCTGCTGGGATGGGCACAGGGACGTGCTCGACAACCCCTTGCTCACCTTGTCCTGGGCAAAGAGCTCCTTATCTCCTGGGTTCTGAGAAGCCATGGTCTTGATCCTGACGTATGTATCCTCGTCCCGAGGCTTGGCCAGGATCTCTCCCCTGAGCGTGATCTCGCAGCTGAGCTTGCTGGAGGTCCCTGCTGTCTCCAACTCCCTCACCATCTCGTAGGTGGGGAATATAAACCTGTTGAAGGAACTGGCTGTCTGAGCGCGACCAGACCGGTTCCTTCCCCTGACCACCAGGGTAAACTCCCCAGCCCCATCTGAGGCAGGATCCTCCAGGCTGGGATCCTGGGCAGGCCCCGGCACCGTTGTCTGGGAGCCAAGAGCCTGCTCTTGGCTCACTTCCATGTTCCCCAAGTCCGATGGAGAGTTCAGCTCTATGGCAGTATCCCCGCCACTCGGGGGGGGGGGGCTTGCACCTCCTCCAAGGTGCCCTGAGAGTCGTTGCCACATGAGTAGCGCCTTTTAGTGCTAAGTCCTTGGACTGGCATGGTTCATCTGTTTTGAACAACACGAAGGACAGGAGGAAGGGGTATTTATAGGCAGGCAGACAGGGAAGGGCACAAGAAAGTGGTGGAGGGGTAATGGAGGTAGTAGTGATGGTGGTAGTGGTAGTAGTAGTGGAGTCAGTCATAGGTAGGAAAGGAGCACTCCAAAGACGCTGACGGCAGGTAAGGGTAAGAACAAGAACACAGTGGGGGAAAATAAAATAAAATAGAGGACAAATACAAGGCAAAAGAAAAGAAAAGAAAGAGAACCCCGAGGAGAAAGGAGAAAGAGGAGAAGGGGGAAGAGAAAGAGGGGGAAGGAATCAGGTTAAGTCACGGGTGTTCTGAAGTTTGGAGCATTTAACAATGTAATGAGAGAGGAAAGCATCTACAGAGACAAAGCCAGGGCTAAGATTCATACAGGGAAAGTTGTGTATAAGGGAGGATTCAACCTGACGGCGACTATGAAAGTTGGACGTAGGGTAGACAGTTTTAGCAATAGACCAATCAATAGGATGACTGTGATCTCTGACATGACAGAAAAGAGCATTATTAGTGTCGCCAAGCCTAACACTATTTTTGTGCTCCCTAAGTCATTACCCCTCCACCACTTTCTTGTGCCCTTCCCTGTCTGCCTGCCTATAAATACCCCTTCCTCCTGTCCTTCGTGTTAGTGTGACTTTGTAAATGGTCCAAGTCGGACCGAAACGTCGTCGTAAGCTCCTCTCCTTTTATATGTGCGGGTTGTGTGTGTATGGAAATAATCCCCAGATACAGTACACCAGGAAATAAAATTGTGCAGAGAATGTTCCGAAAATTGGAAAATCTACGCGAATTTTATATTTCTCAGTTTTCTCTTCTAATTCATATTCCATATAAAGTTCTCAACAATGCTAAAAAATAATTTTGCTTCCAATTTTTAAGAAAATCAAATTCTATAAAACTCATTATAAAAAAATGGTTTAAGTTATCCCTAGTTACTGTACACAAGCATTGAAAATTATAAGTCGATCAGATGAGAGATTCTCGATTTATGACCAAAACAAAAACGAAAAGTTAGAGAAAGACCAAAAAAAAAAAAAAAAAAAAAAACGTTGGCAACAGCTTAAATGAACCACCATCGGGAATATATGATTTAACCATTAAAGCTCTTCTTTCCTTAGCCTTTTATAACACTATTAAATGTCCAGTGATATATATATATATATATATATATATATATATATATATATATATATATATATATATATATATATATATATATATATAAAATACACATATATATATATATATATATATATATATATATATATATATATATATATATATATATATATATATATATATATATATATATATATATATATATATATATGCAAGACAACCACTATGAAAAATAGAGGAATTCCAAGCGCTTTCGTGACTACTCACATTATCAAGGAACTATAAAAGGAAACATGACAAGAAGGCTTATATAAGGGGCAAGACTACACCTCACAGTCACATCACACTAACAAAGACAACACCTCACAGTAGCGTAACATCTCACGACTCTGTGAAGAGGAAAATAAGAAAGGACCTGAAACTCTTCCCAAGAATTAAGATTAGTCCAATTTATCATTAAATTCTTCCCAAATATGATTAATTATAAATGAATCCAATTTATATAAACCAAAAGAAATATTCATATTATTTTCAAAACTGCTTTTAATGAAACATGATTCTATTATATTCCTCTCAACCATGGACTTGCTTGATACAACCTTCTCAGCATTTTGAAAATCAATTGGATGGTTAAAATCTCTCACATGAATAAATAGAGCATTAGAATCTTGTCCAGTTCTAATGCTATATTTATGTTGTTTTAATCTTAGTTCAAGACTTTTACCAGTTTGACCATAATAAACTTTATCGCATATTTTACAGGGAATCTTATAGACACATCCGTCAGCATTTTGGGGGGAATTTTTTATCAAAAGTCTTTTTACTGTATCAAGATTTTTAAATACAACTTTGATATTAAAATTCTTAAGAAAGGAAGGCATATCAACCAAGTTTTCATGGTAAGGAGAACCAACATATTTTTGGTTGAATAAGGTTGGTTGTCCCTTTTGGATTGTAAAAGTATTCCTAGCTATTTTAAAAGATTTATCAATTATGTTTCTTGGGTATTTTAAATCATTAGCTATTTCATAAATTTTAGAGATTTCTTCATCTATGAACTCTGGACTACAAATACGTAAAGCTCTCAAAAACATTGAAGAAAAAACCGACACTTTAACTCTATCTTGATATGAAGAGTAATAGTGTACATAGGAACAATTATTTGTAGGTTTTCTGTAAATTTTGAATTAAAATCAATGTTACCCTTAATAATAAACACATCTAGGAAGGGCAATGAGTTATTTACTTCGAATTCAACAGTAAAATTTATAGAATGAGCTAAGCTATTTAAATTAACAAGGAAATGGTTTATGTCTACATTCTTAGGCATAAGGCACAAAATATCATCAACATATCTATACCACTTAGCTGTATTGGGAAGGATAGTGTTAAGCAATCATGTTTTTTTTTTCATAGTGGTTGTCTTGCATATTTTGATATCACCTGTTTACTGTGATCTTTTTTGCATATATATATATATATATATATATATATATATATATATATATATATATATATATATATATATATATATATATATATATATATATATATAATATATATATATTATAAGATGGGGTCCACCTCTGGTACAAATTGTGGGACCTATAGCCTCGGAGAAGTGGATAAAAAGGCTTCAAGGAAGAATATTTGGATTTCTTCCTGATGCCATTTGAATATTCCACTTCTCCTACCACCCCATCTTTTAATTTTTTTACCAATAGGTATGTTTTATTACATAATAAAAAAAGATTTGAGAGATACATTGTTGATATAAAGATGGCATATACAGTACACGAGGTGAGAGATACATGTCTAGTACATATTGTTACATCTTTGTCACTGATTATAATGCGAAAATCTCATCCAGCTCTTCCGAGCTGGTGCGCGTGCCCAGAATACAGCATGCATTACCCTCTGAACAGCAGCGCTGAGTCGCTGGAACAGAAAACTAGCTGCCCTGGGATCCCTAGTTACCCTGTTGAGTCTTTTGCCCAGCTCCTTGAGGAACTTAGATGCACTCTTTCCCCATGAGCCAAGGGTCTCTGAGCCTATGGGAACAAACATATAATGATGGGCAAGTTCTCCATATTTTCTCGACTTCTGGGACTCCCTGAAGGTGCGCAGCAGCCCCTCCTTCCTCCCTGGTGTACTGGAGATAGGTATCAGCCAAGGTAGATGCACATGTGTAGTCCCACACCACCTGCTTGCCGTCTGTCCAGGCTTGAAGGGTGATACCATCTGGACGCTTTTGGTTGCCATCAGATCTGCATAGTTGGGGTGGTTCCCTTACTGCTGGGCATCCGGCTGTTGTGAGGCTCCTCTTGATAATGTTATTAACCTCTTCATGTCTTGCAATCTTTCCTCGGATTTACGACACAAAGACCATGGTACCCGAATCGGTCTGCTGCTTCACTGCCACAAATACACCTGTGTTCGGCGAGAATAGGGCGGCAAGTCGAAGGGCAACACCAATGCGGATGGTCTGTGGGTCGAGGCGTGTGCCAAGGCTGGAGTTGGGAACAGCCAAAAGAAAGTCCCCTGCATGAGGAGCTTCACTGCAAGTAGGCGGGCTCTATCCTTCCCTGACACACTCGGGAAGCATTGCTGAGGCTATATTCTCTACTATTGGGCCATCCCAGTGCGACTGTTTGTAGTTTTTGGGGGGAGCAGGCCTGGTTTCAGAGCCTGTTAGGTTATCCCAGATCCTGGCTCCATCAACGAACTTTTGGTCATGGATTCCAACGTGTCCCTAAGATGTTCAGGGAGAATTGCTGCTACAAGCCCTCTGGATGCAATATATATATATATATATATATATATATATATATATATATATATATATATATATATATATATGTATACACTAATAACAACACTGCAACTAGTCGAGGGCTTGAACCCGTGTTGTTTTGGCCTGCCTCATGGTGAGTGAAAATTCCACGACGCTCAACCCATAGGATCACCCAGTCCTACAAAGATCACGCACCAGCAGAGCTAGGTGTTGTACTGTGATCTGAGGACATACGATGGTGTGAGTGCCTCAGAGCAATTTCATTCTACTCTCCGTTTTGTATAATGAAAATGAAATTAACTCTGAGGCACCTACACCATCGTATGTCCTCGGATCACGGTACAACACCTAGCTCTGGTGGGTGCGTGATCTTTGTGGGACTGGATGGTCCTATGGGTTAGAGCGTCGTGGAATTTTCGCTCACTATTCGGCGGGCCAAAACAACACAGCCCTCGGCTAGTCACAGTGTTGTTATTAATTAAATACCACTCATTCGTGATTAGAATACTATATATACTGCTTGTGGAGACTAGTACACCAAACTCGGAGGAGAATGAAATTACCTCTGAGGCACCCACTCCATCGTATGTCCTCGGATCACGGTACAACACCTAGCTCTGCTGGGTGTGTGATCTTTGTAGGATTGGATGGCCCAGTGGGTTAGAGCATCGTGAATTTTCGCTCACCATGAGGCACACTAAAACAACACGGGTTCGATCTCATTGATTAAATACCACTCGTTTATGGTTGCAATACTATATACATACACACACACACACACACACACTATATATATATATATATATATATATATATATATATATATTTATATATATATATATATATATATATATATATATATATATATATATATATATATAAAATATATATATATATTTCAACAGGTCGGCCGTCTCCCACCGAGGCAGGGTGACCCAAAATGAAAGAAAATCCCCAAAAAGAACATACTTTCATCATCATTCAACACTTTCACTACACTCATACATAATCACTGTCTTTGCAGAGGAGCTCAGATACGACAACTGAGAATAGTCCCTCCCAGCTGTCACTATCCCAGACCCCTCCTTTAAAGTGCAGTCATTGTACTTCCCATTTCCAGGACTCAAGTCTAACTAAATCAATTAACTGGTTTCCTGAATCCCTTCACAAAATGTTACCCTGCTCACACTCCAACAGATCGTCATGTCCCAAAAACCATTCGTCTTCATTCACTCCTATCTAACACGCTCACACATGCTTGCTGGAAGTCCAAGCCCCTCGCCTACAAAACCTCCTTTACCCCTCCCTCCAACCTTTTCTAGGACGGCCCCTACCCCGCCTTCCTTCCCCTACAGATTTATACGCTCTCCAAGTCATTCTACTTTGATCCATTCTCTCTATATGACCAAAACCACCTCAACAACCCCTCTTCAGCCCTCTGACAAATACTTTTAGTAACTCCACACCTTCTCCTAATTTCCACATTCCGAACTTTCTGCATAATATTTACACCACACATTGCCCTTAGACAGGACATCTCCACTGCCTCCAGCCTGCTCCTCGCTGCAGCATTTGCAACCCATGCTTCACACCCATATAAGAGTGTTGGTACCACTATACTTTCGTACATTCCCTTCTTTGCCGCCATGGATAACGTTTTTTTTCTCCACAGATACCTCAACGCACCACTCACCTTTTTTCCTTCATCACTTCTATGGTTAACCTCATCCTTCATAAACCCATCCGCTGACACGTCAACTCCCAAATATCTGAAAACATTTACTTCTTCCATAATCCCTCTCTCCAATGTGATATCCAATTTTTCTTTATTTAAATCGTTTGATACCCTCATCACCTTCCTCTTATCTATGTTCACTTTCAACTTTCTACCCTTTACACACTCTCCCAAACTCGTCCACTAACCTTTGCAACTTTTCTTTAGAATCTCCCATAAGCACAGTATCATCAGCAAAAAGTAACTGTGTCAACTCCCATTTTGCATTTAATTCCCCATAATTTAATTCCACCCCTCTCCCCAACACCCTAGCATTTACTTCTTTTACAACCCCATCTATAAATATATTAAACAACCATGGTGACATTACACATCCCTGTCCTTGCCTCCCATATATTGCTTTTAGTAAAAACATTTATAATTAAAAGGACTAAATTATTTATATATGAATCCATAAACTTATTAACATTAAAAATGGAATTGTTTTCGAGCACTCCGTTTAAGACTCCCAAACATCTTACTACTAGTAGGAATAGTAGTAATAGTAGTAGTAGTAATAGTAGTAGTAGTAGTAATAGTAGTGCCTAATTAGGGAAACATTCCCTTGCCAGAGGTTAGCATTACTGAGCTAATTCATTATTAGTCGCCTAGAGATTAATATTATCTAATAAAGGTTAATATTACCGTTCTAGAGATGAAGATTGATTAACAAGAAAGAGTGTTAATACCTGAGAATATCTGAATCGGTCATATAGTTTAACAGTTCTCATCTATTGCAGAGCCAACGGCCACTGGTCCAAGCTTTGTTTTGGGAGCGCTAAGACGATCTGAATTTGACCTGATCCTCAGGCGAGCTCAGAGACGCAGGCTTACCTCTTCTTCAGGAGGCACAGGTGATCAACTCCAACCTGGCAGCACACAGTGGAACACGCCAGAGGCTGCGCAGGAAAACTTTTCGACGGAAAAGGTTGGGCTTCACACTCACGATTCCTCTGAGGACGATGCTTCAGACTCCGGTGATCCGTCACGTGATAGGCGGTGTGCAGGTGGGCGCCAAGCACCACCTACAGTAGTGGAGAAGAGTGTTTGGTTCAGTGGCAGGGATGATGCTGGTGAGGAATATAGTTGTGAAGAAGTGCCTCGACTCGTCCCTCGCCCATATTGGAGGAATAAACCTCCGGTGCCTCGCACCAATGTTATCAGAGCTAGCACCACTAGTGCCTAGTGCTCGACCCCTTTACTTCCTAGTGCTGAGAGTACCACTAAGGTCGTTAATGAGTGGAAAGAAATATATAGGGAAACATACTTTGTGATAGTAATCTGGACATATTAAAATAACGAGATAATTAATTTAGGTAATGAGGACATAAAAAAAAATATTTATTTTTAATCACAGTAAATGGTTAATTAAATTGCTAGCTCTTTTGTGGCTCTTAATCACATTTCCTGGCAATAAATTATTGACTACTAGAGACCGAAACTGAGAGATCACGAAAACATTAGGAAATGTATTACCATTTACTGCAGTGTTTGATTAAAGTGAATGAATAATTGTTTTTTAATTCAAGTGTTGTTGGAGTGTGAGTAATGAAACTTTTTTGAAGGTATTCAGGGAAATCGGTTAGCCAGACTTGAGTTCTGGAGTTGGGAAAAGCAGTGCCAACACTGATTGAGGGATGGATGTGTTGTGGTCGGAGGGTAATCTAGAATGTGATGTCAGAATACTTCTGGAAAGTGCGAGTGAATTATAGAGAGCATTGAAATTTTGGTCAAAGCTGCACTCTTCAGTCATTGTTCCTTATAAATATCTTGGATTCAGTGGCAAATATGAAGTTGATTGGTTGAGGTTTAGAATACAACATTGGCGATTGAAAATTTTGAATATGTCTTTATTGCTGAGTAGCGCAGCGCAGTGTTTTATGTACTGTATCTATGTAATCTGCAGTATTAATAAACATTAACTAACTTGATCAGTGATTATGCTGGAGCTGCCATTGCTACCGCCACCTTAATAGACTATTACATTATCACCAAGGACGACAAAAGTCAAGTTATTGGACCACAGAAGTTACGAGATGCCAGACACAAATACTGAATGGAGAGGCAGGAAAATGAGCAGCAAACTTGGAAAATATCACATCACTGTATTTTGATGGTAAGAAAACCTCCACTCGTGTAATGACAAAGAATGAGAAGACCAAGAAATGGAGTCCAAAGATGGTGGTGATCAGGCCATGGAAAGGGGATTGCCAAGACTATCTATACATTTTTGGTGGAACAGAAACTAACTCGGCAGCTGTTGTGTGTGTTGGTAGTACTGACTGAACCAACGTAAATGTCGGAGCTGACAGGGAAGATGAGGAGGTACTTGTACCTCCTCCCATGGGAGATATAGGTCTCAAGACACTCCCAAGACAGGGAGCCAAGGCCGGGTCACCATCTGGAAAAGACCTGGGCCGGGAGAATACCGGCAAATCAAGGAGGAGGAGTTAACAATGGAGTCATTCATCATCTTGAAATGTTGCTTGGTCATCCTGTCCATTATTTCATCTGTCAGCTTCATGGAAATGAGCTGCCATTTCGGGCTGTTTTCTACTACTATGAGGGTAAGCCAAGTGGTCCTGAGCATTGGAGAGGTCCCATTGGCAAGCAAATCAAGGATCCTCTGTCTGAGCTGCCAGTTGTTGCTTTCCAGCCAGTCAGTTTCACTGATTTCCCTGCTCTGAATGACAAGGTGGCAGAGGATCTATCCTGGGACCAGAAATACTTGCATAAGATTTGTAAAGGAGTGATCACAGGTGTGACTGAAGATGACTTGGCTGCTCTTGAACCAGGTCCACCGTGTGTGTCAAGGTGGAATACTTTATGGAGAAGGCTGTATGTTGCATCATTAAGACCCAGTCAGTAGCTGAAAAGAGTCGTCATTATGATTTTAAAGTTCAGTGCTCCAATGTGGTTCCACATCAAGCTGTGGTCCAAACAACGTCTTCTATTCACTGCAGTTTATGAGACATCTGAACAGTGAAGAAAAGAAGATAGTAAAGAAGACTGTCCAAAGAAATTCCTACTTTGCTCACACAGATCAGCTGCTTCTTGGTATGTGCGCTGATGAAGACATGACTGTGAGAGACAAAGCTGTCTCAATGATAAGAAAAATTAGAGAAGAGAATCAGGAGACAGAAGAAAGTACTGAGAGCTCTGATGAGGAAGGAGAAGATCCTGCTGATGATGTTGACGAGGACTTGATAATCTACACTGATGATGAGGATGACAGTGAAGAAGATGAGAATGACAATGTGGCAAACAAAGTGACAAAGTGGCAAGCAAAGAACTATCATTCCATGATTGACTGGAAGACTGAACTCAAAACTGAGCCTCCTTTCATTGTTTCTCTATCACATCAACAGGTTCTGAAAATTATTGAGACTCCACTGGAGGTTCCCAAGTGGCCAAGCAACACTCAAGCTGTTGAGAGAGGGATAACATTGATGACTGAAGCTGCATTGAAGTGACTGGACAGAAAGCAAGAGATGACTGAAGCTGCACTGAAGTGACTGGACAGAAGGCAAGAGATGGATATATCAGGCAAAGAATATTTTCCAGGAAAGTGATGTCCAAGATAGTTGATGATTGATATAATCCAGGTACATTTGATTATGCACTATGTAACATAATTTTTATTCCTGGCAAGTAAGTGTTATTTTCCAACTTCTTTTATTGCAAAACAATAGAAAAGGCCCATTATTCCTTTTAAACTTTGCTTTTGTGGCTTACAGGTTGAATTTTTGACAAAAAAATGGCTAAATTTCAATATTTTTTGCTAGTTTTGGATATAAAACAAAAACATTATAAAATTAATAAAATTAATATAAATAAAATAAAATTTACACAAATTTTATTTTAAAATTTCTGAAACATATTTAAAAAGTTAAAAATGAGTCGTTTTTTTAGATTTGCGAGCATGTAATAAATCACTTTCCCGTTTAAGCCCCCCAAATGTTGTCTCCCATCAGGTTTTCATTATTAGATCCCTGATATCTGTGTTCAAAGTCCATTATGTCTTGGTGGAAGCGCTCCCCTTGCTCCTCTGAGTATGCTCCCATATTCTCCTTGAAATTGTCAAGATGAGCATCAAGGATATGGACCTTAAGGGACATTCTACAGCCCATCTGACCATAGCTTTTTACCAAGGTCTCAACAAGTTCCAAATAATTGTCAGCCTTGTTGTTGCCCAGAAAGCCCTGTGCTACAGCAATAAAGCTCTCCCAGGCTTCCTTTTCCTTCTCTGTGAGCTGCTTTGGAAATTCTGAGCACTCCATGATTATCCTGACTTGTGGTCCAGTGAAGATGCCAGCCTTCACCTTTGCCTCTGACAGCTTGGGAAAGAAGTCTTGAAGATAATTGAAGGCTGCAGACTCTTTGGCAAGAGCTGTAACAAACTGTTTAATTAGCCCTAGTTTGATGTGTACTGGAGGGAACAAAACCTTTTGAGGATCCACCAATGGTTTATGTTTGATATTATGTCTTCGTACTGAGAACTTGGTCCTTTGAGGCCAGTGCTTCCTCTGGTAATGTGCTGCTCTGTCTCTACTATCCCAGTGACAGAGATAACAGGGAAACTTGGTAAAACCTCCTTGGAGTCCCATAAAAAATGCCACCATTTTAAAGTCTCCAGTAACCTATCAGCCATACTTATCATAGTCCAAAGCTTCCAGTAGAAGTGTGACACTGTTGTAGTCCTCCTTAAGATGCAGTGAATGAGCCAAGGGAAGAGATGGATACTTGTTCTCATTGTGCAGAAGTACAGCTTTTAGGCTTCTCGGGGAGTTGTCAATGAAGAGTCTCCACTCATCTGGATTGCATGTAATTCCTATTGCATCAAACAGGCCTGATACATAATTACAGTAGCACAACCTGTCTTCATTACTGAAGAAGCTTGAGAAATGTTGGTGTCGTTTACTTTGACTTGTCACTTGCACACTTTCATCCACCAAGTCTCACTCCTTGAGCCTTGAAATCAAAATCTCGGCATTTGACTTTGTCAAACCAAGATTTCTGATAAGGTTATTGACGTCTGTTAGGTTTGGGTAGTTAGGATTCCTCCCAACAGCTGCATCTGTGAGATCACAGTCTTGTTCACTGTGATCTTCATTTTCTGATTTGCTGCTTTCTTCTTCTGACGGTTGACTTCTTTCTGGAGGTGAAGGTACAGGAAGATCAGCACTGTGGTACTGGTGCAATAGGAGAGGGAAGGTCTGGATAAGAAATAGCAGGTGCATTTTTTCCCAGTTCGACGTTTGGAAGGATCAACAAGACAGAAGTAGCAGTTGGTTGAGTGATCAGTGGGTTCACGCCATATTCTAGGCACATCAAACTTCATGGATCTTTTTTCTTCTCTATACCATCCTGCAAAAGAACAAAATTAGTTTCTGTTACATACATTTCATTTAAAAAAATGTTCCTATTCAAGATTTTACTCTTCATATAACTAATGACTTTCTTACCTTCCAATGTTTTCTTACAATGCTCACAATTTGTCCAGAAATTGCATGACAAAATATGCTTTGTAAGCTTCACACATTGTTTTAGATGCTGTTACAGATAACTTCTTTGCTCTTAATGAATTGACCACATATGTAGCAGAATGCATCTGCACAATGATTGCAACCTCTTGATGCCATTTCACTTCTTCTGATGTGTCTTCTCAGGCAGCCATAGCTGAACTGAATGCTGGTTTGTGAGCCCCTGTTTTTATATTTGCCAATCTCACAACCAAAAATGATATAAACAACAATTGGGCTCAAAATATCTACAAACCATTTAGATAATTTATAGGAAGTTGAACCTATGGAGCTAATAATTGATCTAACTGGATTACCTGGTTTGTGCGTGTTTATTAATCCATACATATAGGGTAAAGATGAATCTAGTAAAAGATTCAAAGGGGTTTTTTCTAAGTTTAGAATAAGTTTCTGTATCATCTAATAGATTATTCATGTTATCTTGGTAATCAGTTTCTTTCAAAATTACTATTGCGTTTATTTTATCTGCTTTAGTAAGATGCAAATTTTTATTACTGATAAATGTATCATAAGGAATCTTTGAGGGCAATTGGGAATATTTTGTTTTAACAGAGCTATAAACCATCCGATTACTTATAATAATTTCATCTGTGGATAAATCAGAGGATTTTTCTAAGTTACAAACGCTTTTGCAATTTCAACATTATTAAGTTTTTTTAAAAGTTGCATAGCTTAGACCGAAACCTAGAGCAGCAGTTGTATTATTATATAATATTTCATTTCATAAGTTAATTACAAAATTGTTATTAGCATGCTTTGTCCAATCACTGTTTGCAATTAAACTGCTCTGCTGGGTGCGTGATCTTTGTAGGATCGATGGGTTAGTGGGTATGGTGACATGTACATTGTGGTGTCTCTTGAGGCGGGACAATATGTCGTGGGGTCGAACCCTGGCCTGCCACAGTTTGGTAAATGATTCAAAACCACTTGTTTCGTGGTTTCATTGCTATATAGACTGCTTGTGGAGGCGGGTATTCAAACAGGAGGAGGCTGAAATTAATCCTTGAGGATACCACTGCCACGAGTGTCCTCGGATCACGAAAAACATCTAGCTCTGCTGGGTGCGTGATCTTTGTAGGAACGATGGCTGAGTGGATAAGGTGACATGTACGTTGTGTTGTCTCTTGATTACTTGACCAATAATGTCAAGTAATCCTTTGCAAATTATCGTATATTGTACTTTTCAGAAATAAAGATTATCATTATCGTTATCATCACTATTATTTTTAGGCTTTACATATAGAACATATAATTTTTTAACAAGGTTCTTGAGGACACTGCTATTATGAGCTCATAAAATGTGTACGTATTTATCCTATGATAAAACAATAAAGTCAGTGACTAATTTTCATTGAGGTCCTTGTTAATTTATATATTAAGCAATTACGCATACCTTCAATTTAACTTTCATCTTAACAGAATCATTAAAATTAAATGTAAGTACTTCAGGTGTCGCATTTACTTTACATATTTTACAGCAAGATGTGTAAATTATTTAATGAAGAATGAATATAAAAAAAATCGTTTTTTTTCCACCACTTCCCTCATCTGTGTCGTTGATGTAGACCGAGAATAGACTTCACCGGGTGCAGCGCCACTTGACTGCTACTAATAGGGGTTCAATTGATGACAACTTTTCTTCGTCACCTGTGCTTCGACCCAGTACACTAATACTATAACCCATTACTACTATGAGACCAGCTGCAACCTTCACCCCTACCACACGCATACAGACCATGCATAACATATAACGTCCTGTCAACACTATCCCTGGGGTATACATGAAGGGCCTTCCGGGGGTCAATGCCCTCGTGGCCTGGTGGTCCAGGACCAGGCCTCACCGTGGATCAGGGCCTGATCAAAGAGTCTGTTACTGTTGGCCGCAAGCAAACCGACGTACGAACCACCGGCTCGTCAGAAAATGATTTTAGGTGCTTCTCCAGCTCCCTCTTGAAGACAGCCAGGGATGCATTTGTAGTCCCCCTTATGTATGCTGGAAGGCAGTTGGACAGTCTCTACAAAGAGATTTCTGATTTCCGTGTGCAGACTTGGGACTAGTCTCTCTAGATTTTTTTTCAAGTGTTTATTATGACGTTTCTTTCTCGCCTGCATTCCAAGAAGTACAGGTCAAGGCACTTCAACCGTTCTCAATAATTATGTTCTTTATTGTACTTATGGAGTGAAAATTCTCTGGATATTCTCCAGGTTTCCAATTTCGCCTGCCTTGAAAAGAGCTGTCAGTGTATGCAATACTCCAGCCTAAAGAGAACAAGTGATGTGAAAAGAATTATCACTGGCTTGGCATCCTTAGTTATGAAGGCTCTAATTATCCATCCTATCATTTTCTTGTCAAATGTGGTAGATACATTGCTGTGATCTTTGAATATGAGATTCTCTGACATTATCACTCCCAGATCCTTCACGTTAGTTTTTCGCTCAGTTGTGTTTTATACTGAGATTATTTCCTCGAATTTTCCATAGAGGAGTAATTGAAATTTGTCCACATTGAACTTCAAATAGTTTTTTGAGACAGTGCATTAACTATGTTGGTGGCCCGTGGCCTCGTAGGCAATGCTGTCGCTTCACACGTTGAGTGTGCGTGGATCGATCCTCAGCAAGGGTGGAAACATTGGGCGTGTTTCTTTATACCTGTTGTCCTGTTCACCTAGGAAGCAAGTAGGTACCTTGGTGTTAGCCGACTGGTGTGGGTCGAATCCTGTGGGACAAGACTGAGGACCCCAATGGGTTCCGTCGGTGACCCACTTCCTTTCTTGGGTTATTCTGGTAGCTAACCCTTGGGGGTTAAAAATCCTAACAAAATCTTACCTTATGCACTGCTTCTTGATAATTTTTTTCAATATTTATGCATACAAAATTAAAATCTGGAATATTTTTAAATGTCATAGTGACTTAATATTCGTTTATATTTTGCTAATTAAATCCATAGTCATTTACACAAGAGTATTAAAATGCGCTTTCTCTTGTTAAGTTACTGCACTCCGGGCTAACCGCCAACAACATCTAAAACCCAGCAACTAACACCTGTTGCAGCAGCCTTTCCTCCGACAAAAAAAAAAATACATTACCAATCGTATGCATTCTGCCAACTCAGTGGCATGCTGTGATACAGCAGTATACCCGTGTGCAACTGATGGGCAGGAGGTATACCCACCTCAAAAAATTAACTTATGTATAACTCTACATACACACACACACTTATTATATTACGCCAAAGTGGTTAGGCCACTTACCTTTATAACCCTCACCTTCCCCTTCCCCCTCCCAACCATTTCCCATGTTTCCATCCTTACCCATCCTCCTTCCTTCCCCATCCTTCTTCCTTCCCCATCTTACCGACGCTCAGGTCAAATCAAGCTCAAAGCGCATTTCAGCTCAAATATTTTATGTCCGTGGTTCGATCCCCGGTACGGGTGGAAACATTTGGGCATGTTTCCTTGAGACAACTGCTGTCCCTGTTCACCTAGCAGTAAATAGGTACCTGGGTGTTAGGCAACTGGTGTGGGTCGCATCCTGGAGACAAATTTAACCAAATTTGATATGTCATTATCTTAACCGTGGATGAGGTCATGGTTTACAAATTGTATAAGTCCCCGAGTTAAGGTATTCGTTTTCTGTGACCCAAGTGAACAGAAAGAGAATGTTTGACGATAAACCATCATAAAATACTGCAATTACAGTAAATTAGACTTCAAGACATCAGCCTTGTTCATGAAATCTGCAATTTTTTTTTTATAAATAATAAAGTAGTTAGACTGTTGGGTTTAGTCCTGACTCTTTCTCTTCTACTTCAGCTCTTCCTCTCACCGGCTATTCTTCTTCTGTCCCCACTTCCCCCTCGCCCCTAGTGGGTCCTTACCTGAGAGTCTGAACTAACTAACTAACTAAATAATAAAAATTACACGAAGTGTTTTTATGTCAATTCATGTGTGCGGTTTGTAGAGCACTCAGCTCCCACATTGAAGTCCGTGGTTCGATCCTTCGTACGGGTGGAAAATTTTTGACGTGTTTCCTTAAGACAACTCTTTACCGACTGTTAGCCGACTGGTATGGGTCGCATCCTGCGGACAAAATTAACCTAAGTTGCCCGAAATGCTATGCGTAACCAGGGGCTTACTATATATAGTATGTCATTGCTTGGGGAATTCCCCTTAGTTGTATTCTGGGTCCATTATAATAATAATAATAATAATATTAATATAATAATAATAATAATAATATTAATATAATAATAATAATATTAATATAATAATAATAATATTAATATAATAATAATAATAATATTAATATAATAATAATAATATTTTTATTTAGACATGATACATAGTAGTACAAGGAATTATGGTAGTGGGATGTGTATGCCAAAAGCCCCTTGTATGCAGAGCATTATGGGCAAACTTAAAATAAACTTAAGATTAATTATGCTATAACAGATTAGATGGTAAAAATTACAGTAAACAATTTACAATATGAAGTACAATTGAATATTTAGACAATGGAATTTGAAACATTACAATTTTGAAGCATTACAGTTTTACAGTTTTGAAGCATTACAGTTTTATAATGGAACAAAATAATCAATTTACTGTATGTAGTATAAGAATTTATCAAATCAGATCAAATCAAATCAAATCAATGATTTGTAGTGCAATAACAGTTCATAAGGTCATTAGATAAGTTACAATGAGTACAAGATAATGTATTAATTTATTAGGTAAATTGGTTGTATATTTATGAAATATAAGTTATGCAACATTTGCATTAGATTAATCATGAGAATTTTTTGTTCTTTGAGTATTTATTTGTGGGGAACAGAAGCTAGGGGAGTATCACAGTGAGTAATGATATTTTGATGCAGTGGAAAATTATTTTTTTAAATTTGTAGGTAAAGTTAAGTTCTGTGTATTTAGTTTTGGGGAAGTAGGTGTTTTTTTAAGAAGAGTCTTGAATTGATGTACAGACCGGGTTTCTATGGGAACATCAAATAATGATCTGTGTCTTGTGTTATGGTCGTGTGTCCTGTTAAGGTTGGTAAGGAGAAGTTTGAGTGGAGGGTTTATGAGTTTAGTGTTCCATGTATGTAGTAGGCACAATAATAAGTATGGATGTCTTGTACGGTAAGTAAGTTTGGTCAGTTCCATGGTCCTTAAACAATAGTTTATTAGTCACACTTTAATACTATTGTATGAAGGGATAGAGGGAAGGGAAGTGTCTAGAAACTGCTTGGAGAGCAGCATCCCTTGTTGAAAACCAAAACCTAGCTGAGTTGGTTTCAACATTGCAGCAGCCTCTTGACTCACCATTCTTACTGCAGCTTTAGCGACAAGGCGCCGAAGGCTGTTGCCCACTGTAATGGGCGTGATTCCTCCATCAATTTTCCGGAGGGCACATAGTGAGGCACCAAAAAAAGAAGGGTCTAATGGCCTCTGGGACACTGCCAGCCAGGCACACATTGGAAAATTTGGTGAGTTCGGATATCAGCCTCTATGAAACATTATCAAGTGCTGGATTGATCATTTGTTTTAAGTGTTGTGGCCTTAAAACCGGTGAAACCCCCTGCTGAGCCCTGTGGAAATGACATAGCGGCTTTATACCCTTCAGTCTCTTGTAGGGTTAAATGTTCTTCACCTGCTGCATTGTCAGGGAGGTGTTGGTACTGGGAGCTCTGGGTGGATGTTTGTCTTTCAGGGCTTGTACTGTAACAACGTCCTTAGGGGCGATAGCATCCTCACTGGATGCTATCGCCCCTAAGGACGATAGTATTACACTCTTCTATTTTTTTGTTAATTTGGGCTTTTGATTTTTGAAGCAACAGGTGTTCTGTTGTTGGCATTTGCCCAGCGGATGTTTGTCGTCCTAGAGGGGAGACGGACGAGGTTGTCATCTCTAGGGAGTGCATTTATTGTCCTAATAACAGATGTTCATAGGAACTTGTCTCTCAATGCAGGGACAGCCAGACAGGCATTGCCAAATTGCAGTAGGTTGTGCCAGGACCCGTTGTTTGCAGGGGCATTATTGAGTTTCTTCAATGGTCAGCTAATTTACTAGCACCTTGAGGGCGAGCTGCTTTGGGAATGTGTGTCAGCGTCCTGGTGGATGTTAAGTTGATTGCAAATTTTAGGTCCTCTGTAGAGGTGAAGTCAGGGTAGCTGTCAGCTCTGTCTGCTGGGAGGGACTGTTGGTTATTCCCATTTAGAGCCCTCCGGGACTTTAGACATCCATTATGTGCACGGATGTTGCTCTGTATATATATATATATATATATATATATATATATATATATATATATATATATATATATATATATATATATGTATATGCAGTAAAACATATAGGTGAACAGTATTTGGATAAGGGTAAAGAGGGTTTTGTGACATTTATGGATTTGGAAAAGGCGTATGAAAGGGTGGATAGGGGGGTAATGTGGCAGATGTTGCAGGTGTATGGAATAGGAGGTAGGTTACTGAAAGCAGTGAAGAGCTTTTATGAGGATAGTGAGGCTCAGGTTAGAGTGTGTAGGAGAGAGGGATATTATTTTTCGGTAAAAGTAGGCCTTAGACAGGGATGTGTGATGTCACCGTGGTTGTTCAATATATTTATAGATGGGGTTGTAAGAGAAGTGAATGCGAGGGTCTTGGCAAGAGGTGTGGGGTTAAGAGACAAAGAATCAAATACAAAGTAAGAGTTGTCACAGTTGCTTTTTGCTGATGACACTGTGCTTTTGGGAGATTCTGAAGAGAAGTTCCAGAGGTTGGTGGATGAATTTGGTAAGGTATGTAAAAGAAGAAAATTGAAAGTGAATATAGGAAAGAGTAAGGTGATGAGGATAACAAAAAGATTAGGTGACGAAAGATTGGATATCAGATTGGAGGGAGAGAGTATGGAGGAGGTGAATGTATTCAGATATTTGGGAGTGGATATGTCAGCAGATGGGTCTATGAAGGATGAGGTGAATCATAGAATTGATGAGGGGAAAAGGGTGAGTGGTGCACTTCGGAGTCTGTGGAGACAAAGAACTTTGTTCATGGAAGTTAAGAGGGGAATGTATGAGAGTATAGTTATACCAACACTCTTATATGGGTGTGAAGCATGGGTGATGAATGTCGCAATAAGGAGAAGGCTGGAGGCAGTGGAGATGTCATGTCTGAGGTCAATGTGTGGTGTGAATATAATGCAGAGAATTCGGAGTTTGGAAATTAGGAGGAGGTGCGGGATTACCAAAACTATTATCCAGAGGGCTGAGGAGGGGTTGTTGAGGTGATTCGGACATGTAGAGAGAATGGAACGAAACAGAATGACCTCGAGAGAGTATAAATCTGTAGTGGAGGGAAGGCGGGGCAGGGGTCAGCCTAGGAAAGGTTGGAGGGAGAGGGTAAAAGAGGTTAGTGTGCGAGGGGCTTGGATTTCCAGCAAGCATGCGTGTGTGTATTTGATAGGAGTGAATGGAGACAAATGGTTTTTAATACTTGACGTGCTGTTGGAGTGTGAGCAAAGTAACATTTATGAAGGGATTCAGGGAAACCGGCAGGACGGACTTGAGTCCTGCAGATGGGAAGTACAGTGTCTGCACTCTGAAGGAGGGGTGTTAATGTTGCAGTTTTATACCTGTAGTGTAAAGCACCCATCTGGCAAGACAGTGATGGAGTGAATGATGACGAAAGTTTTTCTTTTTCGGGCCACCCTGCCTTGGTGGGAATCGGCCGATGTGTTAATAATATATATATATATATATATATATATATATATATATATATATATATATATATATATATATATATGCTTAAAGTGAGACAAAGCTGAAGGGGTAGGGAGTTTCAGTGGGGAGAAATAAATGGGAGTAGGTCAGGGGTTTCAAATAGAGTTAGAGCTAAAGAAGGAGTGGCAATAATGTTGAAAAATCAGTTATGGTAGGTAAAGAAGGAATATAAAAGTATAAATTCAAGGATTATGTGGAGTAAAATAAAGGTTGGATGTGAAAAGTGGGTTATAGTAAGTGTTTATGCACCTGGAGAAGAGACAAGTGTCGAGGAGAGAGAGAGAGATTTTGGGAAATTTTGAGTGATTGTGTGGGGAGTTTTGAACCAAGTGAGAGAGTAATTGTCGTTGGGGATCTTAATGCTAAAGTGGGTAAAAATGTTGTGGAGGGAGTAGTAGGTAAATTTGGGGTGCCAGGGGTAAATGTAAATGGGGAACCTTTAATTGAGCTATGTGTAGAAAGAGGTTTGATAATAAGTAATACATATTTTATGAAAAAGAGGATAAATAAATATACAAGGTATGATATAGCACTTAAGGAAAGTAGTTTGTTGGATTATGTATTGGTGGATGAAAGGTTGATGGGTAGGCTTCAGGATGTACATGTTTATAGAGGGGCAACGGATATATCGGATCATTATTTGGTTGTAGCTACAGTTAGAGTAAAAGGTAGATGGGACAAAAAGAAAATGGCAACAGCAAGTAAGAGAGAGGTAAAAGTGTATAAACTAAGGGAGGAGGAAGTTAGGGTGAGATATAATCAACTATTTGCAGAAAGGTGGGCTAGTGCAAGTAGGAGTAGTGGAGGGTTGAAGAGAGTTGGGATAATTTAAAAATGCAGTATTAGAATGTGAGGCAGAAGTTTGTGGCTATAGGAGTGGGTGCAGGAGGAAAGAGGAGTGAGTGTGGAATGAAGAAGTAAAGGGTGTGATAAAAGAGAAAAAGGTAGCTTATGAGAGTTTTTTACAAAACAGAAGTGTTAATAGAAGAACAGAGCATATGGAGAGTAATAGAAAGGTGAAGAGAGTGGTGAGAGAGTGCAAAAGAAGAGCGGATGAAAGAATGGGAGAGGCTCTGTCAAGAAATTTTGCAGAAAACAAGAATTTTTTTTGGAGAAAAACAAGGTAAGAAAGCCTAGGGAACGAATGGATTTGTCAGTTAAAAACAGAGTAGGGGAGTTAGTAGATGGAGAGCTGGAGGTATTGGGTAGATGGCGGGAAAATTTTGAGGAACTTTTAAATGTCGATGAAAAAAGAGAGGCGGTAATTTCATATAATGGCCAGGGAGGTACAACATCGTTTAGGAGTGAAGAAGAGCAGGATGTGAGTGTGGGGGAGGTGCGTGAGGCATTACGTAGAATGAAAGGGGGTAAAGCAGCTGGAACTGACGGGATCATGACAGAAATGTTAAAAGCAGGGGGGGATATAGTGCTGGAGTGGTTGGTATTTTTGTTTAATCAATGTATTAAAGAGGGGAAGGTACCTAAGGATTGGCAGAGAGCATGTATAGTTCCTTTATATAAAGGGAAGGGGGATAAAAGAGAGTGTAAAGATTATAGGGGAATAAGTTTACCGAGTATACCAGGTAAAGTGTATGGAAGGGTTATTATTGAAAGAATTAGAGGTAAGACAGAGAGTAGGATTGAAGATGAGCAAGGAGGCTTTAGAGTGGATAGGGGATGTGTAGATCAAGTGTTTACAGTGAAGCATATATGTGAACAGTATTTAGATAAAGGTAGAGAAGTTTTAATTGCATTTATGAATTTAGAAAAGGCATATGATAGAGTGGATAGGGGAGCAATGTGGCAAATGTTGCAAGTGTATGGAATAGGTAGTAAGTTACTGAAGGCTGTAAAGAGTTTTTATGAGGATAGTGAGGCTCAGGTTAGGGTGTGTAGGAGAGAGGGAGATTACTTCTCGGTAAAAGTAGGTCTTAGACAGGGATGTGTAATGTCACCATGGTTGTTTAATATATTTATAGATGGGGTTGTAAAATAAGTAAATGCTAGGGTGTTGGGGAGAGGGGTGGGATTAAATTATGGGGAATTAAATGCAAAATGGGAGTTGACACAGTTACTTTTTGCTGATGATACTGTGCTTATGGGAGATTCTAAAGAAAAGTTGCAAAGGTTAGTGGACGAGTTTGGGAGAGTGTGTAAAGGTAGAAAGTTGAAAGTGAACATAGATAAGAGTAAGGTGATGAGGGTATCAAACGATTTAAATAAAGAAAAATTGGATATCACATTGGAGAGAGGGATTATGGAAGAAGTAAATGTTTTCAGATATTTGGGAGTTGACGTGTCAGCGGATGGGTTTATGAAGGATGAGGTTAACCATAGAATTGATGAAGGAAAAAAGGTGAGTGGTGCGTTGAGGTATCTGTGGAGACAAAAAACGTTATCCATGGCGGCAAAGAAGGGAATGTACGAAAGTATAGTGGTACCAACACTCTTATATGGGTGTGAAGCATGGGTTGCAAATGCTGCAGCGAGGAGGAGGCTGGAGGCAGTGGAGATGTCCTGTCCAAGGGCAATGTGTGGTGTAAATATTATGCAGAAAATTCGGAATGTGGAAATTAGGAGAAGGTGTGGAGTTACTAAAAGTATTTGTCAGAGGGCTGAAGAGGGGCTGTTGAGGTGGTTTGGTCATTTAGAGAGAATGGATCAAAGTAGAATGATTGGAGAGCGTATAAATCTGTAAGGGAAGGAAGGCGGTGTAGGGGTCGTCTTAGAAAAGGTTGGAGGGAGGGGGTAATGGAGGTTTTGTGGGCGAGGGGCTTGGACTTCCAGCAAGCATGTGTGAGCGTGATAGATAGGAGTGAATGGAGACGAATGGTTTTTGGGACATGACGATCTGTTGGAGTGTGAGCAGGGTAACATTGTGTGAAGGGATTCAGGGAAACCAGTTAATTGATTTAGTTGGACTTGAGTCCTGGAAATGGGAAGTACAATGCCTGCACTTTAAAGGAGGGGTCTGGGATAGTGACAGCTGGGAGGGACTATTCTCAGCTGTCGTATCTGAGCTCCTCTGCAAAGACAGTGATTATGTATGAGTGTGGTGAAAGTGTTGAATGATGATGAAAGTATTATCTTTTTGGGGATTTTCTTTCTTTTTGGGTCACCCTGCCTCGGTGGGAGACGGCCGACTTGTTGATATAATATATATATATATATATATATATATATATATATATATATATATATATATATATATATATATATATATATATATTGTTATGCCTGGTCACCTTCCACAATACTTTGGGCCGAAGTATCACTTAATATCATATTGCGAACTTCCTTATTAATAGCTAAAATAAGGGAGTCTAACTATATAATATTATGTGGGGCTATAGTATCTTACTAAACGGAATCATGTCAATTAATGTGCATTAATGTCATAGGTTAAGAGTAACTGTGCGGGTATTGTGAAGCATTTGAATAATGACAAGTCTCTGGTTCAACCCTGAGCTACCTCTGAGAATGACACGTCCCTCCTCACAGCAAGCAGTAGCAGCTGGTCTTTAGCCCAAGGTGCATCTCTTTGAGATACTCTGTTGTAACAGAACCCTATTCCTTTGAGAATACGATAGATGGTGCTCGAAGGGGACAAACGTGTGTCTTACGTCTCATGTTAAATTATCTTGATTACTCAGAGGCGGTCTGAAGAACCCCGTGAGGTTACCTTATGTAACTTTGCAAGTATGAATGGTGTTGATACCTTAAGGTCGTCTAAATAGTTCTGTATACATATTCTTGCACTCGTAAGATACGAGAGATACGCAAATGACTTATAATTGATATGATTCTAACTTAAGAAAAAATATGTGCTAATTCTTCTGTCAGTGTTCTCACATGTTCGTGTATGTCTTAGTGTCGATTTTTGTACAGAAAAGCGTCATTTACTTGTACAAGCCATGTTGTAATCACATGTGCAGTGCGGTTGAATGCAGTTTTCCATGTGTCCCAATGTGTGGTCAGAGCCCAGACCATTGGTAACACCCCGTGTTACATATTACCGTGTTGTAACTGTTTGACAACTGACAATAGTCAGTTCAGGCATCAGTTGAAGAGCGTTTGAACCCCCATGTACTGAAAGCTTGCTGTTCGTAGACGCCATGCCTGAGTCGTACCTGCTATGACTCCGTGATGAGACTCGTTTCACTCCACCTCCTGACCATCAGAGTGCAGTTATGTGTAGAAAACCAGTCTGAGGATTCTATGATTCCAAATTGTCCAAAGTGTTTTCAGTACCAATGGCATCTTGGTACAGAAAACACTTTGGACAACATTTTCAAGTGAGAATGGTTGGATCTGAGAGGGACGTGACCTCTCAGTGATTACATTCTTCCATCTACTACTCTGCACCTCTCCTTCGGACAGTATATAAGTCTCCACTCAGCCGCCTCGACCCTGTATGCCGGGTCACCATTTGGAGAAGACCCGGGCCGGATGTACCGGCGAACATACAACAACAAGCCTCGACCCTGAGCGATGGGGAACAGGACTCCAAGAATGCCCGCTTCACCTCGATGATCATGATCATCACGGAGTGCATTTCAAACCTGCTCCCGTCTATGGTGGACCGGGAGAACTGCAGAGAGCTCCTATGCACCCTTTTCAGCTTGGTTCTGCTGTACCCGAAGTCGTCAGCAAAATTGCAGGAACATCTCGGCAGGGTCTTCGAGTCCACAATCAAGAGGAGACAGGAAATGATGACTCCATCGAGGGAGTGGATGGAGTCCGACGGGTGGCTCTCCAGCCCTTAAAAATTCTACAGTGGAACATCTGCGGTCTGCGACAGAAAATCCACCTCGTCGTCGAAACGGTAGTCCAGGAGGCAATCGACGTTTTCCTGCTGCAGGAGACCTTAGTGAACCCGCAGCCACGCATACCGGGATTCTCGGCCTACCTACAGCGAGCTGGAGTTCCCGCCAGGGGCATGGCAGTCTACGTGAGGAACTCCATTCCCCACTCAATCGTCAGCAACCCCATCAACTGGGGCGAAGGGGTTGAGATGCAAGCTGTCACTCTGCACCTACCGGCCGGGCCACTAACGATCTATAATGTGTACCGGAACCCGAGAGTCACCCTCGACCTCTCCGAAGTTGCAGCTCTCGCTGTGTCGCCCAGCCATGGCGTGCTGGTGGCAGGGGATATCAATGCCCACCATGAGCTACTGCGCTCGGTCACTCCCACAAATGAGACAGGCAGGCACCTGGCAGCAGTGCTGGAGGATGTTCCCGAGATCGCCCTCCTCAACACAAGAGAGCCGACCCACCACTATGGCAACCGACTGGACGTCACGCTCCTCTCCCGGATGCTACTTCCAGGAGCCAGTTGGGAAATCCACCCACTTCTCACCAGCGACCATTTTGCAATCGTCACCACTCTGTCGCTCTCAAGGCACCCTCCGTACTCCCCACCTCCACGGTGGAGGAGACTGATCTCTCTGACGACCCAGATGAGGCTACCCAGAGCCTCCAAGCAGCTTTCTCTCGAGCAGCCGAGGCGGCAATACCACTCACAAGGGTCGGGGGAACGCCCAAGCGTGATTGGTGGTTCTATGACGAGGCAGTCAAAGAACAAAACCACCGCGTCAATCGTGCCCGTAGGTTACACCGACGCAACCCCACGGCTGGGTCCCTCAGGCTTCTGCGAGAGGTGGTGCGGCACGCACGCCACATCTCCCACAGGACACGTCTGGCAAAGTGGTTTGAGTGGTGTGCTTCCTTCAGCCACTACTCTACCCTGTCTGAGATCTGGAATATCAGCATAGCTACGGGAAAGCGTAGAGGCGCTGTGCGTGCTCACCATGACCCGGCTGGGGAGGCAGAGAGGCTGGTGGTACTCTTCACATCCAGGGCAGCCACAGCCCGCCTACCCCAGGACATCCAGGACCTCCAGGCCACCCTCCTCCCTGATAGGACTGCCAGGATTCTAGAGGCATCCCAGGCACAAGACGACACCGACGTCGAGTTCACCGGTCGGGAGCTACAAGCGGCCTTCAAGACTTCACGGGACACGGCCCTCGGGCAGGACGGAATCACCTACAGTATGATCTCATAGGCAGGCCCTCACGGGCATGACGCCCTCCTGGAAGTCATCAACCGTACCTGGAGGGTCGGGCAACTTCCCACCGCATGGAAGGAAGCCAACATCCTGCCGATCCCCAAGCCCAGGGATCCAGGCAACATGCGGCCCATTTCCCTCACCAGCTGCCTATCCAAGGTTGCAGAGAGGATGGTGTTGGAGCGCCTAAGATGGAAACTTGGTCCGGAGCACCAACACATCTACGGCTTCACACGGGGAGTGGGCACCTCTGAGAGCGTCACCACCCTCATGGCCAGCATTGAGTCTGACAAGAGGCCGAAGATTGTCATCTTGAGAAGGCCTTCGAGCTGGCCAGTGCACCAGCCATCCTCGACCTACTGGCGCGCAGAGGAGTGAGGGGCAAGCTGCTTGCCTGGGTCGGCTCATACCTACAGGGCCGGCAGGCCCAACCTCCAGTCATCCACGTCGACTCCAGGGCGGCGATACAGGCTCCTCACCGCCATCAGAAGAGACCTACATTCACATGACGAGCAGGGCCGGCAAGCAACAATCAATTGGATACCAAGCCACATCGACCTTGCTGGGAATGATGGGGCGGCTAAGTCTGCCACTTGCGACTACAATTGCCATTAGCTGCAGGCAGGTGCACCTGGGGGCACCTTCGGCAGCCAGACGCCCACTACCAGCACCGGGAGCATCTCGGAGCCGGCACTGGTATGACAGAGCGACACGTAGGGATCCCCCACCAAACATGAGGAAACTGAACAGGGAGCTGCAAGTCAGCGTCCACCGCCTGCGCCTCATCGAACGCATGAGTGAGGAGCTTTGCCGCCACTGCGACCGGATGGTTCCAAAGCTACATGCTTGACTGTCCTGCGACGACGTCCATCCGCCGCAGGCACTTCCCAATGGCACCTGGGGATCTGACCCGCGAGGACAAAGCAGCCCGGCTGGTTTACCTGGCCACCCATGACTTGGAGACACTGCTCCCAGTCCTAGCCACCCACCCGCCCCCTCGATGACGACGCCGGAGAACCCCGACGACGACCAAGACTACCCACTACAGCTATTCTTTATCTCACTTCCTTCTTTCTTATCCCCCATCCTTCTTCCTATATAGGCAGAACCACAGCCTGAAGTACCAAGATCTGCTGATGAAGATGCGACGTCAGAAGACACTCCCCATCATGGGGAGCCACAGCAAGAAAGAAAGAAGAAGATGACCGACACCCTCTACCCAGGGGGCCAATGCCGGGTCACCATTTGGAGAAGACCCGGGCCGGATGTACCGGCGAACATACAACAGCAACAACAACAGCTTGATCTTCACATTGTTCGAGACTATGGAACAGAACTCTTCTCCAGGCTGAGGGACTGACCACCTTAATTCTACGTCTGAAGAAGCCTACTGTGTAGGCGAAACGTTTCAAAATAAGTTGCCTAACTGTTGCCTATGTGTCTTACCTACCAATAGCAGTCTTATCAGAAGTGAAAAGGCATTACAGTTCAGATTAATATAAAAACAGCAGCCTCCATTCTCCTCGTTCCGAGTGCAGACACTATACTTCCCACCTCCAGGACTCAAGACCTGATAACCAGTTTTTTTTAAGTTCATCGTTGCTCACAATCTAACAGTACATCTCCACTCAGTCCTATTTCTAACTGGATGTTCAAATCTTTACCACTTACAACCTCTTTTATCCCCTCCCTCCACTCCTATCAGGGATGACCCCCAATGTCTCTTGAATTTATAAACCCTCTTTGCTGTTCTATTCTTCCCCATTCTTCATATATGGGCAAACCACTTAAACAACTTCTTGCCTCTGCCAATTTGAAATATTCCTTTTGTAATACCATCTTCTAATTTCCCGTCTCCAAATTCAGTGCATAAAATTCACATCCTACACTTCTCCCAGACATGACGTCCCCGTTGATTCTAGCCTCTTTGTCGCTTATAAGTTTAAGGACTATGTCTCACACCCACATAAAAACGTTGGTACCACTATTCTCTGGTATATTTCCCCTTTTCACGTCCATGGATAAACTTCTTTCTATCCACAAACCTCTCAACACAGTACCTTTCTTTATCCCTTCGTCTATTCAGTGGTTCACCTTTATTTATTGACCATTCTGTCGACATATCCACTTCCAGATATTAAAATACAATTTCTTCCTCTATACTCTCTTCGGACAGTTTATTATCCAGAGATTCACTATCTAAATGTTTTGTTACTCTCTCCTCACCTTTCTATTTTCAATGTTGACTATTAATTTATTTCTATTACACACCCTCCCAAACTCCTCAACTAATTATTGCAGCTTTTCAAAAGAATGTCCCCGAATAAAACTTTCATCGGCAAAGAATTTCTCTGACAATTCCTACGTTTTAATCCCATGCAACATCCGTGCAACGCAACATTCACTTCTCATACAATCCCTTCTATAAAGACTGATTATTTTCATAAGTTCTGTGGAATATTTTTTTTCTAGATACTGAATAGTTGAATTGCTGCCTAACAAAAAAAAGATTCACGCACAGTCGATAGGCCAGTAAATAAATGACAGCGTGCATTGTGTGCATGACAAATTTTGTTCATACTCTATATTCCTTAATGCAGTCACTTACACATAGAGATACAAACAAGAGTGGCAGGTTATTATTTGTATATATTTACTTGCAGCTGAGGTTATTTTCTGCAGATCTAGTGCAGTTGGAAGTCGAAATGTGTAATCAACCTATTACTTTGCTCTCTTTTTCCATATGGGTACTTGACGTATTATTCAAATATACATACACCGAGAGGTGTGAATCTCTGTGTTTATGAGTTTAATCCCCTTTAAGGTACTGCCTCTTCCTTGACTAGTGTTGTATAGATGACAAGTAGCCTTAATAACCTTCGTGAAATTGATAAGCTTTAAACGCAATAAAACATACAAACATCATTAGAGACACTGATGCTTGTACGAGTAGATGAGTCAATATCTCCGAGAGAGGTTTGAGGGTCCAGGGTAAGGAATGTAAACAATTTCAATTAGGGTCAGAGCCAGTGTTATGCAAAATTCCACCCCGTGTTTTTACGAAGGCAGTCTTGATTATTGAATAATTTGGTTCTGGGAGGATTAATTGCCCCCAGGTTTGGAATGCAGGATCCGGATTATTTTAAACGAATACTGTAATTAATATTTGATTTTTTTTCACACGTACCATTATAGCAGTTAGCAAACTAGTCAAGATACTTAAATCTTTGCGCTTGTATAATGTATTAATGTAAACATTCTTTAAAATTTATCGACCTTAAAAAAAATAGTAACACAGGGAATTGATCTAACTAATTTTAATTATATTACACCAGTGTAAGGTTGTCTAGGCGACTTTTGAGGCAGCAGTGTATTTGATTTGTAAGATATTGTCTTCAGTTGTGTTTAGTTCTAGGTTATTTTCGTGATATTTATTATGAGGTTTTTATATATTTTTATATATCATAAAATTTATCTAGGGAATTAGTTAGTTCGTCTTCCATCCCTATCTAGTGTGAGATTCATTGGCTACTTGATCATCAAAGTGGAAGTTGCTGTCAGTACCGGAATTTAATGTGCCTCATCCTTCACATTAATTCGGGTACTCATGGCTGCTGGTAGAAATGCCTTGGAATCTGGATGCTCTCTCATCTTATAGCAGACACTCATTTCAATATATTTCACTAGAATCTTAGTATATTCACAGTATATTGAGGCTTGGCGAGTAATTCCATTATTAAATACATGCATACAGTGTTTCATAGCTCGTATTTTAATTGATACCATAATTTGTATGACTTTTCGGTTAAATTATATTATATACCCTTTCACTGTCATAGCCTTAAGGGCAAGTATTGGATGTTCACTAAACGACAGATATAGAGTTATGAAGCACCCTATACCCAGCCTGATGGCGGCAATCAAAAGATTAAGACACAAAATGGGTCAGTGGACAGTCCCTCAACATCCTTTTAAATAAACCTAATAAAGTATATTCAATAAACGTATATTCTATTTCTTTAGATAGGGGTTGGGTCCACAGTGAATTAAGGGCGAACATCATCTCCAGCATAGATGGCCTCTGCTCCGTCGGATGGGATAGTTAATGGGGTTCAAAGCTTATCGGTTACACTAGCGTCACTGGGGGTGCACTTAACCTGTTCACCACCAGACAGGAATGTTTTGATCCCTGAAGTAGGGATTAAATTAAAGTCTGCAGATATAGGCCAAGAGAAATGCACGTCTCGGTGTATATGTTTCTTGTGTGAATTAAGTCACAATCTTTATAGTGAAAGATATTAAATGCTAAAGAAAATATTAGTCTAAGAGACTGGTAGATGTGCTCTGTTGATTAAGCACGATGAGTTGTAATGAAAACTTTACAGTAAACATAGTTTTTTTTTTTTAAAGTATTTAGCAGAATCCTAGAAAAAATAAGTTTAGAAATTTAATTAACATTTGTATGTGATGTATCTCTGGATTCCAGGATTCTTTTCCTTCATTTGTTGGCGTAATGTCCCTGAGGTGTTTGTAACTCAGCTGATGCAGGCTGGTGCCAATAAAATATTGGCAGTCTCGAAGTTTAATAATTTCTGTAAAAGTTAAAGAAAGATTAGTTTCCTGACCACTGTTTTCAGTTTTTACCAACACAGCAGTCGGAATTTTATTGTTGTGGGACATTCCTCCAACACGAGCCAAAACATCTCCGAAATCTTCCTCCCACTTTGGGGTTTGAATGAGGAAATAATTTATTATTACTAATTATAGGAAGTTATTAATAATATAAAATTGAAAATTATAGTCTGTGGTAAGATCATCGTAACTCGTAGGAATAAACTACTTTAAACCATAAAAAGGTAGAAGTTATACTAAATTTTAATTAATAAAGTCACATTTCC
This sequence comes from Cherax destructor, assembly GCA_009830355.1. NCBI lineage: Eukaryota > Metazoa > Arthropoda > Malacostraca > Decapoda > Parastacidae > Cherax > Cherax destructor. The sequence goes on from WNWK01005598.1 coordinate 67,131, forward strand.
TTCGGCAATCACTTTTGTTTATAATTTCTAGAGAAAAAATGATGTAACTGTTTTATGACGGGTAAACACCAACTTACTCCCAGGCTGTGAATGATGACAGAAAATAACGTCCCATCGTTGATAATAACATTGGCAGAGAAGGGCGTTATCATCGATGGAGTGCCTGTTAAACGCTGCAAATACCATGTTATTACCTTTGTTTCTGCCTGAGACAGTAAAACAGAAGACCATACTAGAACAGTTAGGATCCTAGCTTCCTTTCCCACACTTCCAACATGACAAGATCTCTTACGTATAAAATGAGTCATGTCACTACCGCTGGATTTCCTTACAGAAGTTTACCATCTACAACCTTCCTGGGGTTTCTCAGAGGGCTCATTCGTTTCCCAAATCCCATAATTGTCTGACCATGAAGTGAACTGCGACTGAGGTGGTGTTTACATTGCATCACAATATACAGCAAACTTCATCTTCAGTGCCTCCTTCTTGGGATGTCTCACAACATCTTCAGTGCCTCCTTCTTGGGATGTCTCACAACACTTATGTCACAGGAAGGTTTGTTCATTCTTTGAATTGAGAAAATTGTATTTTGTTGTCATAATGTTAAGTTGATGCTGATTTCGATTATGTTAAGGGGGCAGGAGCAGGAATTAATAAAATATAATTCTATATTATTAGAATATATGGGTTAAAATGCCCAATTACATGAGGATCTTTACTATGAGGAATAACTGTAATTTATATTAATGGTCTTTTAAAGTCCCAGATATTCTGACTTAATATAAATCTGATAATATTAAAAACAGCTTACAGATGATGTAACATTTTCTTACTGAAAAATAAACTAATATTAGACATCCGCAGATGTCTTTATCGATATAAAAAATAAACGTATTTCCTTAAATTGTATTTTTTGTTCACACTTATGTTGAAAATTAAAGTTAAAGTTAGTAACAAAATATCACAAGAGATTACAAATATGCTTGAAATAGTTTGAGAATTACCTGCAAAATCTAAAATATATAGAGACTTATCAAGCAAATAATGTCAGGGATACTTCTAAATTATTATTATAATCAAGGGGGAAGCGTTAAAATCGTAGGATTACACAGCGCCTCTGGGGGGGGGGGAAGGTATTCAGGCTTAATTCAGGGAACCGGAGCACAGATCCAATTCCCTAGATCAAGAACCCCTCACCAGCGTCAAGGAACCTTCCTTGAGGGGGGTACTTATAAAGATGAGAAGGCGAGTTGTGGTGAGGACCTTAGCAAGCCCTGTAAGCTATGGACCTGCAGAAGGGTCGTTATCGTGGTAGGTACTGAGGGTGGAGATTTATGCCGAGGAAAGATGTGCTTAAAAAGACGAAGGGAGATTGCGATGAGCTCGCGAGATTAGGAAATTTGAGCGGGATGAAGTGTAGTGTTTGAATTAAAATGATCGAAAAACATTTATTAATTTGTGTCTAGGAAGTGAAGGGGTAAATATGTCAGTTCATTCCTTGTTTTGTTTACGTTATAGCTGCTTTGTCATTTTTTTAATTGCATTTCTGCATCTTAGCGTAGCACAATTACTTTTGGTTCTATTTTTGTAACCTGTTTTACCTGCCCTCCTCGTATTTCTGGTTTTTGTTATTTTTATAATGCTCACAGATAAGTCCTGGAACAATGTCACGTCACTTGTCGACTGTGACTTGACAGACTTGAGGTTTCTCACTCTTTAAGTGCTGGTTATTTGACAATTGTTCCAGCTTCAGAAATGTGACATTGTAATCTTGATTACCATTTTTTTTTTTTACTCCTAGCATATGTCTGAATTTACTAGTATTACCTTTATTACTGGTACAAATCTGTCCGTGGCGTCCGTGGTTATCTCCAGCAGTCTATCTGTAAGGTTTTGTTTATCTTTTGTACTTGATTCAGAAAACGTCTTTTTCGTGATTATTTACATTTCCAATAGCATGCCTTTTCTTTCATCTCTCAACTTCCTTCCCTTAAACATTTCCACCTGAGCCACGTTTTCACATGATTCACGTCATTCCTAGTAATTTATTTACTCTTTACACAAATAACTAACGACGACGTTTCGGTCCGACTTGGATCATTTGCAAGACTTGTAAATGGTCCAAGTCGGACAGAAACGTCGTGGAAAGCTTCTCTCTCTCTCCTGTGTGTGGGTTATTTGTGTATTGTTCCAGTCACGTTATTGTGACTATTTGTTCTATATTGACTCTTTATCTGTTTCACTTAGAAAAGTCCAAATCCAATTTTGCTAAAGAATAAAGTTCTGTATTGCATGGAAATTTCTATTACTGCTCAAACATTCTGTCCAGTGCTGGACTTTGTAAAGTATGCTTCTTAAAGTCTAGCCATGGGCAAAACGTTGTCGCAGAAACACAGGTTTCCATGAAACATAGAATCGTTTTTTCACCACTTGTTGGCTCACATTACCATTTTCCATTCTTGCGTATTTGTTCTCCCTTAGTAGTCTTGCAGTGTCTTAAACTTGGTTACTCACGAAATTTCCCCTTACTCCCTCCATTAATTTTCATTTACATGATGTTGGCCCAAAGTGGGATTCCCAGGTGTCCCAGGATATTTAGTTATGATTAATTATTTTCTTCCTCAAGTAGCAGCTCTGTATGTGTCTTGATGTCTTTCTTTGCTGCTTCCTCCAGGCTATGTTGCTGTCTTTGCTGCTTCCTCCAGGTTATGTTGCTGTCTTTGCTGCTTCTTCCAGGCTATGTTGCTGTCTTTGCTGCTTCCTCCAGGCTATGTTGTTGTCTTTGCTGCTTCCTTCAGGCTATGTTGTTGTCTTTGCTGCTTCCTCCAGGCTATGTTGTTGTCTTTCTTTGCTGCTTCCTCCAGGCTATGTTGTTGTCTTTCTTTGTTGCTTCCTTCAGGCTATGTTGTTGTCTTTGCTGCTTCCTCCAGGCTATGTTGCTGTTTTTGCTGCTTTCTCCAGGCTATATTGTTGTCTTTGCTGCTTCCTCCAGGCTATGTTGTTGTCTTTATTTACTGTTTCCTCCAGGCTATGTTGCTGTCTTTGCTGCTTCCTTCAGGCTATGTTGTTGTTTTTCTTTGCTGCTTCTTCCAGGCTATGTTGTTGTGTTTGCTGCTTCCTTCAGGCCATGTTGTTGTCTTTGCTGCTTCCTACAGGCTATGTTGTTGTCTTTCTTTGCTGCTTCCTCCAGGCTATGTTGTTGTCTCTCTTTGCTGCTTCCTCCAGGCTATGTTGTTGTCTTTCTTTGCTGCTTCCTCCAGGCTATGTTGTTGTCTTTGCTGCTTCCTCCAGGCTATGTTGTTGTCTTTGCTGCTTCCTCCAGGCTATGTTGTTGTCTTTCTTTGCTGCTTCCTCCAGGCTATGTTGTTGTCTTTCTTTGCTGCTTCCTCCAGGCTATGGTGTTGTCTCTCTTTGCTGCTTCCTCCAGGCTATGTTGTTGTCTTTTTTTGCTGCTTCCTCCAGGCTATGTTGTTGTCTTTGCTGCTTCCTCCAGGCTATGTTGTTGTCTTTGCTGCTTCCTCCAGGCTATGTTGTTGTCTTTCTTTGCTGCTTCCTCCAGGCTATGTTGTTGTCTCTCTTTTCTGCTTCCTCCAGGCTATGTTGTTGTCTCTCTTTGCTGCTTCCTCCAGGCTTTGTTGTTGTCTTTGCTGCTTCCTCCAGGCTATGTTGTTGTCTTTGCTGTTTCCTCCAGACTATGTTGTTGTCTTTGCTGCTTCTTCCAGGCTATGTTGTTGTCTTTGCTGCTTCCTCCAGGCTATGTTGTTTTCATACTCCTGATTCTGTTCTTCTGTGTTACGTCATCACTTGAAATCTTCTACGACACCTGTATTAGAAAAGTAAAATAAATGTAGCAGAGAATTTTCATTAGACATCATTTCGCCCTAAAAAGAGGAATCCATTAATCTACATATATGATAAAATTATTCTTTTTTGGGAGGGCGAAATCTTGTCTAATAAAAACTCGATGTGCTACGGGAATTTCACATTTTAAAATTGTCGACAACTTGCTATTTAGCACAGTTAATTTTATAGACTACTACCGTAAACTACGACTATTGTAAACTATTACTATTAAAAACGGCTTCTATTATAGTGGTTTTTTCCTATTGTAAACTACTACTATTGCACTCCCTCACCTTGTTGTTATTGTTATTGTAGCTTAGTCTCCCAGCTCACCTCTACTGTTGTTTATTCCTTCAAAACTCCACATGTTTAGTGTCACTCTTCCCCTGTCTCCTTTCCCTGCTGTGTCTGGGTTCCCTTCATCTATTTTCTTTTCCATATTTCTACTCTATTAGAATTTATGTTCCATATATATTTATCTTGTACTGGGTTCTTTTTATTAGGTATCCCCGGAAGGGGATATTAAAAAGGTTGCCTTATTTTTTCTATTTTTTTTCCTTCTTTCAAAGTATCAACTTTTATTAGGTATCCCCGTAGGGCGTTAGTAAAGTAGTTTTTTTTTTTTTCTACCTTTTCTTCTTTTAGTTTCATAACACGAGAAGGCTTCACCAATCTGCTTAAATTTTATGACACTGGTGTATTAACATGTGCAGATGCTCCTTAAAACTCAGACCGGGCCTCGGGGGCGTTGACCCCCGAAACCTTGTCCAGGTATACCTCGATGTGGAATCTTAATTGCAAGTACTTTGGTATTGAATCTGGGAAGTGCGGGAACCCTTAAATATTATATTTTAGTACTAAAAAGCCCTTCAGTTCCATTACTTGGAAACAAATTTATTTAATAATATTTACAAATATAAATATACCTAAGTCAAAGTGAAAGCCAAAAATTTTTGTAATAAAGTCAACCAAGGGACAAAGTCTGAAGCCTTATCTTAAAGGCTTTCTCAGTAACTGATCTGATTCACATAACCCCAAAGTTTTGAATGTGTTAGTTCATTCCAAATTTGCACCCGCACATTCTAAACTCATAGAATGTTGTCATTCTTATCAAATGCATTAGAGTTAATATATTGCAGCTGATCAGTTTATCAAAGAATCTTACTGCAATTGTTCAGTTTTGCTCGTAAGAAACATTTTAATTTTCTACATTTTTTAAGAGCATCTATTGATTTTCTACTTAAATTTACAAGGACCGGAGGAGTTTGAGCAGATGCTTGCTAGTGAGAGAGTTTCTTAATGAATTTTGTGATTTTCTCCGAAGGGGAAGGAGAGGGTTGTTTTGTTATTGTTCATGACAGTCAGCCATATGTTTGTAGGGTGAAGAATGTTTAGTGTTTAAAAGAGCGGAACCAAGGTAACTTAGGCTGTTAGAGAACTGATTTACACATGAATGTGTGTGTGTGTGTGTGTGTGTGTGTGTACTCACCTAATTGTACTCACCCACCTAATTGTGGTTGCAGGGGTCGAGACTCAGCTCCTGGCCCCGCCTCTTCGCTGTCCGCTACTGGGTCTCTGCTCTCCCTGCTCCATGAGCTTTATCATACCTTGTCTTAAAACTATGTATGGTTCCCGCCTCCACTATATCGTTCTCTAGACTATTCCACTTCCTAACTACTCTATGGCTGAAGAAGTGCTTCCTAACATCCCTTTGACTCATCTGAGTCTTCAGCTTCCAGTTGTGTCCTCTTGTGTCTGTGTTCCCTCTCTGGAACATCCTGTCACTATCTACCTTGTCAATTCCCGGCAGTATTTTGTATGTCGTTATCATGTCTCCTATAACCCTTCTGTCCTCCAGTGTTGTTAGTTCTATTTCCCTCAACCTTTCTTCATAGGGCAGACTATGAAGTGTGTGTGTGTGTGTGTGTGTATGAGTACAATTTGTTACACCATCGTTCTCTCAGAGGGGAATGTATGGGGTGGTTTAAGAGAAAAGAGGGGATATAAAACCGCAAATTTATGAGTTGCAGTTGCGTTGACATGCTTCCAGAGAGGGGAGATGGGATAAACACAGAGGACAGGTAGCGATCTCTCTGTAAACCAGAATCATAGAGTTGAAAACAGCTATAAAAATAAGGGCATTTTCACCCTTATTTAAAAAAATGATACAAAATATCGCACTTCAATAAAAGGGGGGATTTTAGGAGGGAACTCACACCTGACGGAGAGGGTAAGATCACACCTGCGGTACCGCTGCCACCTCCGTCGGTGTAAGTTTCTGCCACACCTCCGCCTCTTTCAGTATCAAGGTAAATTTTTACGTGACATTATTATCAGATAATCATAGTGTGAGGACTAAATAATATCGTATCAAGTCGGTGGTGTAAAAAAAGATATAGTGATTTTGTAATATTTTGATTGTTAAATCATAGTAAAGTATTGTGGGATATTGTGACTCACGAAATCGTAATAACACGATTGTAAGCAAATTACAGAATGAGTCCTAGAAACTCACAGGCCAGTGCGCTAACCACTCGGCCAGCTGCCTCTAATACACTCCTGCCAGGGGTTCGAGCCTCACGCCTTCTGTGATTTATGTGATATTGTGTTAGTAACTCGATCGACAATCGTTGTGGTATATGCTTACGCTTATATGTCATTTAATAAACGTCAGTGTAATTTAGAGATTTTTCGTGATAGTAGCTTGTGGCAGTGATGAAATCAAATATATTCTTTGATCGAGATGAAGTCAGGTGAACGTTTAAGTGCCTTAGATGGTAATTGCTGGTAACAACAGTGAGTTAACAGAGACATTAACAATAGTATAGAATTTTTTGTTAAGGTATAGCTAAGAGGCAGTGATAGATGACCTGCGAAAGTAACTATGATGAATCCACTATATTTCCTAATCTTATTTTCAGCGATGATATAATGATTAGAATGAGGTTAGTAACGTGTTTTAAGTCCATCTACACCAGTTCAGCAATTCATCTTGCTAGAAAACTATTCTGCACCAGGAAGGCACATTAAGAAGCCTAATGAGAGCTACTGAAAGGAGTCGAGAGATGAATGCAGCATTCATAAAAGAGATCTTGAAGAATGAATGTGAATTGACCCGGCAGATGCGTGACACCAGAATAAAAGAGGAGTTACGTCAGAGAAGAAAGGGATCTCGCATAGCAAAGGTGAATTAAATGTTCATTTACAAACTGTGCAAAACACATTAGTGGCGAGCAGATGTGCAAAGTTTCAGACAATGAAGAACATAAGTTTATGTTATCCTGAAGGATTGATAAATATTACTAGTTATTTTTTAGATTATTGTGTGGATATTATTTGTATAAAGTTTAATGATTTCCTCTCAGTCTTACAGATTGAAGACATACTGTATTCTACAACATTTTAGCAAGATATTTAGATGTTTCGTGGGATTTATTGGTGATTAATTATTTTAATAAGTTTCGGAGGTCTTAGGTGATTTTAATAAATCTTTGAAAAAAGATTATTCAGAACTTATAGGTTTTTGAAATAAAATCATTGATTACAATTTGGTTGGTAGATGTGAGAGGAGAGGAAAGTGAGAGTGGTGGAGACGAGGAGCCAAGTCAACAATTTTATCCTGTTAACTATCTATATGTCTCTTAACAATTAAAGGCTTTCAAATAAGCTGATTTAGGTAACAGCTCTTAGCTTGTAAATAGTTAGGAACTCATCCCCGCTACTGACTAGTGCGACCTTCAAGGCAAAGTGACCCCAGACAGACCCACTCAAGGTCGGCAACCAAACCAGAAGAATCCAGGAGACGCAAATCTTTTCCTGAGTTTCTCATGACACCTCAAAGAACCCTTCTCATGACCCCTCAAACAACCCTTCTCATGACCCCTCAAATAACCCTTCTCATGACCCTCAACAAGCTCAGACCTCAAACCCTTTCATGACCTCAAGAACTCTGACCTCAAACAACTCTTCATGTGACTCCTCAAACAACCGCTTACGTGACTACTCAAACAACCCCTCAGATGGCCCCTCAATCAATCCTTCACATGACCCCTCAAATAACCCTTCACATGACCCTTCAAACAACCCTTCACATGACCCTTCAAATAACCCTTCACATGACCCTTCAAACAATCCTTCACATGACCCTTCAAACAACCCTTCACATGACCTCTTAAACAACCCTTCACATGATCCCCCCTTTATAAACAACCCTTCCACTATGGCCACCCTTCAAACAACCCTTTACATGACCCTAAACAACCTTTCCTTCACATATGCCCTTTAAACAACCCCTCCCGAAAATCACGACCCTCAAACTACCCTTCAAATACATTATGTTTCCCCACAGGAAGAATCATTACATGCAGTGTCTCCCGCTACATGTGATACACAAAAGAACTTCGACCCATCTTCGTGTGAATTAAATCACTCTAGACAGTTTGAATACAATGAACAATTTGGGAAATATCATTAGAACGTACGAAATTCCAGTACAGCATAAAAACATATTTTTTTCACACAATAATAATAATAATAATAATAATAATAATAATAATAATAATAATAATAATAATAATAATAATAATAATAATAATAATAATAATAATATCTCTATTTACTACAATTATTTGTACAAGGTATACAGGCCTAGTTGACACCAATGATATACTACTATATAGAAAGCCCTTTGTTATGCAGAGCATTTCGGGCAAATTAAGTCAGTTTTGTCCCAGGATGCGACCGACACCAGTTGACTAACACCCAAGTACCCATTTTACTGATGGGTGAACATAGACAACCGGTGTAAGGAAACACGTCCGATGTTTCCACCCCTTCGCTGGGAATCGAACCCGGACTCTCATCATGTGTGAAGCGAGGGCTTTTGCCACCAGGCCATGGGGCACCAAGTTGCTGTAATATATGATGGTTCACCTTTCACTTTTATCCAGATGATCAGACTCCGTAACATCACAATTGTTCACCTTGATGCAGCTGGGCTTACTGAACATGGAACATTTGTCATCAATTATTTCTCTGAATCTCAACATGGTGGACTTGGTAGAGACGTGGGACCAATGGGAAAAAATATATTAGGTAGATTTGAGGATGACATGAATAATTATCAGGGAATGGAGCAAATTATATTTCACATTGAAACCATCCTTCTAGAATTTTAAGGGGTTAATTAATAAGTCAAAGTGGAGTCATGTGTAGACTACTCGACGAAATACAGAAATAGGTAACAAATTTTTAATCCTAAGCAGACGATAATTTGTGTTTATTGAGTGATATTGCCACTTACTGAAAATGGGTTGCTTTAATTATGCCAAGTCTAGTATTAAGGAGGAAAGGTATATAAGATGCCAGTAATGTCTCCTTGTATAATATCTACTTGAACAATGATAAATATTAGCCTAGCTAGGAAAGGATGGAAATAATAAGGATAATATGCTTACCACTTCGCTTTTGAATGTAATACACTGACTGATACTGTTACTGATGAAGGTGGAGATGTAACGAAACATAGCCATACGTATGCAAAACAACCACTGTGAAAATATTGTGAACTTCAAGTTCTTTAATGATTTCTCACATTATCATATTTCCTTGATAATGTGACAAATAACGAAAGCGCTTTGAAATTCACTATTTTCACCGTGGTTGTTTTGCATAATGTTCTCACTTGTTTACTGTGATCTTATTGCATGTAGGCTGTCAAAGCTTTAGAGGAACATGAAGGGTTATTTAAGGTCACCTGAACACTGTAGTATCCAAAGGAAAGAGTGTTACGATTAGAAATTATAGTCAAAGATATTTTAGTAAATAAATACACAAATAACCCGCGGGTTATTTGTGTATACTTCAAGTCACGGTGTTGTGTCTTATTATCCTTTAGTAAATATATCGCTTCTCGATGTGGAGAGGGAAGGAAAAGTAGCATTCACAGAAACATGTAAGAGAGAGGAAGATGAAAATCGGTTTATTAGAAATGTGAATATAGAATGAAATAAAATAAAGCAAAGAAGATTATATTCTGTCTACGGGTCTTCCCTGCCTCTTGCTCTCTCGGGTGTTATTTGAAAATGGTTCAGGACAGACCAGAATGTCTCCTAAATGCAGGATTTTGGTAAAGGAAAATTGTATCATGCAGTTGATACGACCCTCATGGGGTGATGTATGATTTGCTGCCCAGAATGAATGAGAGATTTATGGAATGGAGTTCGATAATACAGAGTCGAAAAAAAGACATCACAACTATTATGTACCATCTAATAACTATTTGGGTGCCTATTGCTTTCAGTTTTACCATAACATTTTATGTGATTTAGTTAATATCTTCCATAAATGTTATTCATTCGAGACGGAATGAAGGTTTTTTTTTAGGTCTAGGTTAGGAAGATAAGATTTCAGGACATACTGAGTTTAAGTGGTTCTCTATAGTTTTTGGCTAATCAGAATTTCAAGGCAGGAAAATCTTTGAAATATACTCACCCTATTCTGTTTTTTTTTATTACTAAGGAAAAACAGGTGTTGTGTTAGGATTTCATAGATAGTTTTGTCCCCCAAAGATAAGCTCATTAATTCATTGAACAATTGTAAGATTAGTTAAGAGGATTATGATCATGCAATGAATGAATGAAATTCCTATTGTAAGACAATAAGAACTTATTCATTGTTGTACCTTAAAAAGAGGTGGGACGTTTATTAACCAATATTTTATGGAATGGCACAAAACACTTAAGAAATTTATAAAATGGATTAACCTAACAACATTTCCTTGTCCTCTTTTAGATGGGATGCCTTCCTATACAAGTCTAAGGGAGAATTAGATACCATTCATTTCCCTGAATTGAACGATCTATTCAAAAGTAATTTACGTGGAGATGTTGACTAGAGCAAGGGCACAGTTTCTTAGGCAGAGAATCCATTAGCGAACACAGATTTTGAGGGAGAAGGTAATATGTAAGTCAGTCTCTGAAGAAAAGGACACATTTTAACTTATGTCATGGAAATATAATACTGGATATTAAGCAATATAAAAAATGTAAGAGTGGATGTGGTCAGATAAACAGACAACCTTCCACTTTGTTCTCAAGGTTTATAGAAGATATGCTCTCATTACATTGTAGAAACATTATCGAATCAGAATTGTGAAAACTCCCCAAAGGCAGTAATAAATCAATAGCTAGCTATCTGCACAGATAAATTAATTAGTAAGCCTAGATTTGTTCCAACACTTAACTTGTTTAAGGATAAAGATTTATATTGCTCTTGAGTTGAATACATAAACAGAATCGAAATTTTTAAAAGGAGTTATGAGAGCTAATAATGAGACGGGGAACTAAAACACAGTTTCCCATAAAATCTAAACCCCTCAAGCTTTCGAATTATTTACAGCAAATCATTGACAAACAGTACCAAGCAAGAGAAATATAATAAATGCATGACCAATAAAAAAGCATGCAGTTAAGCTGCTAGAGATCTTTTTTTGAAAGTTGTAGCACATTTAAGTCTGGAAAGGGTCATTTGCACCTTCAAGAAATAAAGAAACTATTAATTTTGGTATGGGCTTTTGAAACCGCGTTTTGGTAATAATACAAACTTGTGTATATTTGGAATATAGTGTAGGAATTTCTATACCAGTCTGTAAAGATAACTTATAGTTTGATTCATTACATAGGTTAACTGATGATACAAACTACACTAATCATAACATCATTGAAGTGATCATAAAAGGTGTGAAAGTGTCATGATTGTAGTAAATACTGCAGTGCAGTATTCATAATAGCAAAGAACTGGTCATGATAACCATGATGGTGGGAACTTAGTCATGATAGAAACGAAAATAAGTAACATTAGAAATTAATTAGAAATGATGGAAACACACTGACACTAAAGAATGTGAATTCGTAATGATAGAAGGTATTTGTTAATGTTTGTAGAGTATTAGTATTGAAATCAGCAAATTAATAATTGCAGTAAATTTGGAATGACAGCAGTAAACTGAACATCACTCATGTGGGTTTATACTTTTTATGAAAGCAACAACAACAACATCAATAATAATAATAATAATAATAATAATAATAATAATAATAATAATAATAATAATAATATCTCAGTTTTACGTTCAATGTTCTGAATAACCAAATATTTCAAATGTTTTATGAATTTTACAAATTAAACCAGACACCTCCATTGTTTTAACACTTGATTAGAGACTGGTACACCTCACTTTGAGCTGACATCAGTTGGTGTTCGCTATAAAAATTACTTTCATGAGTTATGTTTGACAGAGCAATATTAAAATACTTTTATAACTCATGTCGTTCATTCCCATCAATAGTTTTGAATGTTTGTTATAGACGCAGTCTTAATCATTGCTCTGAACGCCTGAAGGACAGTGAGAGATGCGTGGAGAGCATTTATCTCCCGTCTGTATACCTAACATAGTAAGGCGAAGAGAATCTAGGAAAAGTTTGATGGGTTTCAGCGAGACTGGTGCTCCTCCATGAATATAAAATAATGATGATGATGATGATGATTAATAATAATAATAATAATAATAATAATAATAATAATAATATAAATATAAAATAATGATAATAATAATAATAATAATAATAATAATAATAATAATAATAATAATAATAATAATAATAATAATAATAATAATATAAAGATAAAATAATAATAATAATAATATAAAGATAAAATAATGATAATAATAATAATATAAAGATAAAATAATAATAATAATAATAATAAAAAGATAAAATAATAATAATAATAATAATAATATTAATAATAATAATAATAATAATATTAATAATAATATTAATAATAATAATAATCAACAATAACAAAATATTCAATAATAATTAACAATAATAAACATAAACAGAACTCATTTTCTGGCCAATGATATTACACCGAGTTTAGGGTAATTTTTATTCCGAATATGTCATCGGTTTTGTATGAATGGCTCTAGGTTTTGGTAAATTTGGTACCCACTGAAAAGCATAAAAGATTTGAAAAATATATTGTCCGGGTGGGACTAACTTGCAAAACGCATCGAAATTTTTTTATTAGATCATGGAAAAGTCAAATCGTGTAATATATACTTAATTCTATATAATAAGAGATTAACATAGTAAGACAACTCAGCTACCACTAATTAGTGCATATAAAAACGTTGTTTATACGATTTTCTTTTATATTGGTCATCGGCATAGTTTTGTTGAGTGAGCAATTGGATGAGATATATATTTGTTACCATTGTGCAATAAGTCACATTTCAAGCTTCTGATGGATCTGTCTATAAACAGACACTAATCTCCCGGTCGATATTCAAGTCCCATTCCAAGAAGTCCAGGGATATTAGTAAGTATGTAAGTTTATACAGGAATACACAAATACAGTTACATAGATTATCATCTATAGCAGCATATGTGTAGAGAACTTAGGATAACCCAAAAAAGTCAGTGTGACTTATTTTCATTGGGATCCTTTTAATACCTTATTATTATACTATAAAGGAGATAATATCTTATTATTATACTATAAAGGAGGTTTTGTGTGCGAGGGGCTTGGATTTCCAGCAAGCATGCGTGTGCGTATTTGATAGGAGTGAATGGAGACAAATGGTTTTTAATACTTGACGTGCTGTTGGAGTGTGAGCAAAGTAACATTTATGAAGGGATTCAGGGAAACCGGCAGGACGGACTTGAGTCCTGGAGATGGGAAGTACAGTGTCTGCACTCTGAAGGAGGGGTGTTAATGTTGCAGTTTTATAACTGTAGTGTAAAGCACCCCTCTGGCAAGACAGTGATGGAGTGAATGATGATGAAAGTTTTTCTTTTTCGGGCCATCCTGCCTTGGTGGGAATCGGCCGATGTGTTAATAATAATAAAAAAATAAAGGAGATATACGAAGAATAAAGTAAAATGAGTTAATATTTACACGTGTGTTAACTAAAATAAATAAAAAATAATTCTTCTTCCTTAGGTAGTGGTGGATTTGATAAGGACTTGCCTTGTATGGGCCATTAGGCCTTCTGCAGTGTTTCTCCATTCTTATGTTCCTTTCTGTTGCTACATTCATTAGGTACCTTTTGGCTCTCTTCTTGAACTGGTTCATGCTATGACTGGCTTTGACATGTACAGGCAGTCTATTCCATTCCTTTATTGCTATACAATAAAAGGTGTTTGAAGCCTGGCCACTGACTGTGTATACTACAAAGTTGTACTTTCTCCCCCTAGTACTATGACTGCTTTGGTTCCCAGCCTTGACAAAATTGGCAGCAAGATATTCTGGACACTGTTTGTGAGCAATTTTATAAACTTGATTTAACTTAAGTTGTTTTACTCTGTCTTCAATATTCAGCATATCCAATTTGTGAAGGCTATACTCAGCCTCGGTTCAAGCTTGCACCCTAAGACGAATCAAGGCTGGTTCTTCCTTAGAATGTGTAAACGGGACGTGTCGATGTTCTTGACACATAAGCTGATACACTTTTCTGAACTCCTTGCTGGTATTCACTTAATCGTTGACGGTGGCAACAACCACCTTTTTGACGGATGTTTCCAAAACTCATATGTAGACAGAGTCAGGAACTCAGGTGGGGTATTTGGGTAACTCAGGTGACTGTGGTTGGCTCTAGTGTGACTGCAGATGTGGGTAGGGTAAAAGTTGACGATTCAGCCTCAGATCTCTTGTGAGATGGCTCCTTCAATCTCCCTCAGCGTTGTACCAGGTGACCCAAACTGTTACGGACGGCTATCCAATGGAGAAAGACAAAATTACTCACCATTCTTATACTCACATTCTTATAACAGGCATAAGGCCTTCTAAAAGAAATGGTGAGACAAATTTATGTTAGTCAATACAAGGCCAGGGCAGAGCCACATTAAGTACTCTAAAATGACGAGTGAAGCTCACAACAAACTAATGAGTGAAGCTCGTAACATAAAATAAGATAGAAGTGGCGGTGAAGACTTACAGTGGAGACGGGAGTGGTCAGTCGATTGATTAGCCCCTTGGCCGGATACTTACCCCACCTCAACGAGCAGACTACCACTACTAGCACTTATACCGACATTCACACTTCCATCACTCCTATCTATGGACTTTTCCCTCACACAATTGTTGCAATTCATCCTGGCCTACATGTTCTCTTGGACCCAGGTCCAGGATGAATCTTACCATTTTGTTCTGGGTGATTTGCTGTCTTTCATTTTTTTTTGTCAAGGCAGAGTACCATAAAGAACAAGC
This sequence comes from Cherax destructor, assembly GCA_009830355.1. Classification (NCBI taxonomy): domain Eukaryota; kingdom Metazoa; phylum Arthropoda; class Malacostraca; order Decapoda; family Parastacidae; genus Cherax; species Cherax destructor. Next base: position 82,248 of record WNWK01005598.1, read on the forward strand.
GTAGTCCATATGACATTGCATAAGGGTTAGAGATAGGGTCCTGCGAGCCTCAGTAAGTAGACACTGTGCTTGTCTGTAGAAGAATTTCAATCTGGCATTCGCTTTCTTTACTACACTGTTCCTTATCAATTCTCCTGGCATGCATGGGTCAAAAGGGATTCCCAGATATTTTAATGAGGAAACTGAAAGGATTGGTTCCCTATTACACCGGACATTAAAATTTATGTTTCGTGCCAGAAAGTATGGTTTCCGTTTTCTCGAGGCATAACGATAGTTTGTTGTCTATTAACCATTTGCTGCAGTACTCCAATTACAGTGTTATTTTTTTTTTATTGAAGACACAATTATAACATATACATAACTCTTAAATACAAGAGAAAATATACAATAAAGTGATAACTTAAGTCTAAGCAATCGTCCCAAATACTGGGTACAAGACATACATCGTACAAACAATATAAATGTAACAACTCAACACAACCACACACTACTAAAACAAAGCACCCTTACAGACCACACCTCTGTCATACCAACACACCTCACACACTCCCTATGAAAAAATCTTAACTGTTGATGCCACATGCCCAACATATCCACATCCTCCAGTGATGCCCACAATACATTACAACAACGAGAAGAGCAACGACTATAAAACACACAACCACAACTCGTAGAAACCATTTATAAATTACATTGTACATTACAATACGTGAAATCAGTGTCTACTGTCATAAATACAGCAACATCACGATGCACATAATTCAACGGCAGACACATCACGCAGTTGCCACACCTGCTTGCCGATGCTGAAGACTCACCTGTGAACAGAGATACAATGCACCCTACACAAACCTACACCACAGAGTGCACACCCCTATCACACTATATACATTAGGAGTACCCCCAACGGGTCTCGAGACCAACACGGCCATGTCTCAAAAAGACACAAGTGTGACATAAATTCAAAACCACACATCAAAAACCCCAAACAGGACAAAATATATGTCCTTCCTCACACTACGTGCATACAAACACATACAACAAAACAGTGATACCCCCCATCCCCTAAGCTAACCAACCTCGAACCCTCACGCACAATCACACGAGCCCCAGCAACCACAGTCATTGTCTCACAATACCCCCCGGGAGACCAGCCTGTCGGATACCCCTGACACTCACAAAGACCACAAGACGCTCATGTTGAAATCCCTGTAACCCACAGGAAAATCCCTCACCCACCTCATCCCATATATGTCCCTATTTCGGCACTTCGTTCTATAAAAGCCTGCGGTCAGTGCCATCCGTCGTTCACTAACCCCTTTATCCCTCATAGCCCATGAAATGAAAACAAAATCTGCTATCACATACGCCACTGCCCTCTGAACCTCCACCCCCACTCCTCCCACATCCAAACTGAGCGCCCTCAACACCGACAATCCCCCACTAAGCAAATCACATGCCCCAACCATTCCCTCATGACACCTAAATGTTCACAAAAATATACACTATGAAATGCAGTTTCATCCTCCCTATAAGCTTCACACACCCCATCCACCCTAAGGCCTCTATTACGTAAAACCACCCCTGACCTTAGGATCCCATGAAGAAACCGGAAAAATACCTCCCGCACACATGGACGAACCTGCAATCTTCTTAACCTCCCCAAAATATCCTTCCAAGCATACAGAGGGTACACCCCTTCCACCCCTGCCACCTCCTGAGACCGCAACACCATCTCAATAGTCCTGACCCTCATATGTGTCGGATCCCTAACAATAAGTAGGACCCTTAACATGTCCTCACAGTCCCTCAAATAACGCCCTCCCCACCACCTCCTTATATCCTCATGCAGAAGGCCTATCAACCCCCCCCCTTCCCCAACCACCCTCAGGTACCCTCGCTTCACATAAACACTCTTTAATCTGCATTCCAAGGGAATCAACCCCAGCCCCCCCTGGCATAACGGGAGCATAACCACCCCCCTTCTTAATCAATCACAACCCGATCCCCAAATAAAACGAAAAACCCTACGCAACAACTTCTGAACGTCCCCCTGCACCAATGGATACAATGCCGCCACATGCCATATTTTACTATATAGCAACATGTTAACCACAATTACCCGTTGGTGCAGCGTGAGATGTGATGGCCGCAAACCATCTAATCTACCCAACACCCTCTGTACTACACCCTCCGAATTAACCACCCTTGCCTCCCACGCATCCCTCATATACACCACACCACAAATCTTCACAAGTCTACTAAACACCACCTCCCACTAGCCCTCCCGCCCACCATCCCCTCCCAGTCCCCAAATCTCATGAATTTCGACTTATCCTCATTTACAGACATACCCGTCGCTTCCCCAAAAAACCTCAACAACCCTGCCTACACGCTCTAATCCCCCCTCTCCATAAGAATCGTCGTGTCATCCACATAGCCCACTATGCCAGGACTCCCAACACCCAGATCCTCCCTTCCCTGCACCCACACAGACGCCTCTACAGCCCTTTGAAATGGGTCTTACAGGCATGGGAACAACAATTGAGATAGTGGGCAACCCTGACGTAAACCCCTACCCATCCTAACATGCTGCCCCACCCTCCCATTCACCTGCACACACATACTTGCTCCCCAGTACAAAGTACATGCCCAACTCACCATCTCCTTACCAAACCCTTGCCACCTCATAATGCTCCACAATGCTTCACGTTCCACACTATCATACGCCGCCCTCCAATCCAGTGCTAACACCCCTTCCCCCCCTCCTTCTGCCTACTCTCAATAAACCCCCAAATGACCCCATGGCCCAAGTACATTGACCTTCCCGGCACCCCATATTGACTCCCAACAATAACCTTATCTATGACCTTTTTCAATCGACTGCCTAATATTTTCGCAAATAACTTATAGTCCACACACATAAGTGAAATAGTCCTATAGTCCCTCACTGTCATCTGACTATTCCCCTTTGGCACCATAACCACAATACCCGTGGACTGTGAAACCCCCAAGACACCCCCCCCCGTCTTCATGACATTTAACAACCTCACCAAAAAAACCTTTAAAACTCCCCAATGCTGTATATAAAAGTCACTCGGTAATCCATCTATCCCTGGTGCCTTACCCCCTACTCATACCCATCAAGGCAGTCCATACTTCCTCCTCCACGATATCACCACTCAATCCCTCCCTATCCCACCTCTCAAGTCCACATTGCACCCAACCTCCTATATCACTTAAAGCCTCCTCCTGCACCCCTCCACTCCTCATATACGACCCATACCACCCATCCACATACCGTCCCATACTCTCTGTTGTTACCAACTCTTGCCCCACCCTATACCCCCCATTGCCTCATACACACACAACCTTACGATTTCCGTCGCTCTGCGCCGACATGCCTGCCCTCGCAGGACACATGCCGACGGCTTGTCACCCCATACCACCTCCTCTAACCGACCCACCACCCTTGCAGCATCAAACCTTTCATTTTGCAAAACCCTAATATTATCCTTCAACCCCTCTATTTCCACAACAGGGTAACCTGCACTCCCGCCCCCTCTCCCATAACAATCCCTTAACTGTCCCTCCAGATACCTAATAAGTCCATACACAAACTGATTATCCTCCCTTTCCCTTCTAACATAGAAGTCCCTTATCTTGCCCTTAGCCACGTTGTCCCACCAAATCAACAAATCCCCATCCACATGCACCTCGGACCCCAACCTGTCCCACAAACCCTCAAACGTATCCCTCCCCACCCACTCTTGAAGCAACCGGACATTTAATTTCCAATAACTCCCATACCTGTGAGGCAGTCCCTCCCACTCCAAGTCCACCAAAAAGCCCCTGTGGTCCGAAAAAAACACATGCAACACACACACCCTCCTCACTTCCGCTCTCCTAGTCACATATAACCGGTCCAGCCGAGCAGAATATCCCCTCCTCACGAACGTGTGTTCTACTTCCCATGCAGCACCCCCCCCAAATCCACCAACCCCACACCATTTAACAGATCCCCCAGCAAAACTGAACAATACCCCACCCCCCTTGGTTCCACGTCCCTGCGACGTGTCACACAGTTCCAATCACCACCCACCACCGCAATCGGAGACAGCGATCGTAGGTGATAAACTAACACATCCCTCACAAAATCATTCTTTACCCTGCCATCTGCCTCTGCTGGTCCATAAATACACACAAAGAACACACTATCCCTCCCCCATGATCCATCCACCCGTATTACCCGCCCCTCCCCCCTCCTCACTGCGATGAACAACAAACAAGCTAGTCTCCCTTATTAATATAGCCACACCCCCTTTCAATCTCAAGGAGTGTGCAATGTAAACAGTGTATCCTTCAATCAGTAACTGACATCCATGCTTGTGGTTATGTTCCTGCACAAAAACCACGTCTATACTATACCTCACCAAATACTCACGAAACCATTCACGCTTCATTTTATCACACAAACCATTAATATTCACAGTAAAGCACTGGAAACCGACAGAGGGGGTTTTCCTTTAGGCACTGGCACTTGCCGATCTCCTTTTCCCCAAGCACCACCACGGTCACCCCCAAAGTCTCGGGAACCACCTTTCATGGGTCTCTGTCCCTTGGGACCACTAACATCATCCCTCGCTACATCTGCCCACATCTTTTTGCCTGGACGTTGCGCCGGTGTTAGCACATCGTCCATATCAGATTAGGCCGCTCTCTTCCGTGACACACTTTTCTCCTCCATACCCACCTCCTGGAGGCCATCGATGTGCACCTCCACCTCCACTTGATGCAGCCGCCCTTCGGCTGAGGCACTAGCCACAGGGAGTCCTACCACCTCAGCGTCCCTGTCCCCCGCTGACTCCAAGTCAGCTGCAGTTCCTTCCATACACACCTGACCTGGGGCGTGCAAATGGTCCTGCAACACCGTAGCAAACACGTCCTCCACCACCCTCTCATCAGCCGGTGACACTCCTCCCTCATCTCCAGGTCCTGGCCTGATGGTCCCATAACCCCTGGTAAGGTTGCACAGCCATCCTCTAACGATCCGACCTGTCCACCTCAGCACTCCAACCTGCACTTGACATAGGGTTGTCCATCCTATGCTCCTCCTCACGGTGCACTGAAGACTCCCGTCAACGTCCAACATCCTTTGGGCCCGTCCGCTTACCACACTGCACAGCCATATGGTCATAGGCCAAACACAACCTACAGGTACAACATTGCCCAGCGTATTAACCATCACTTGAGTCCTGAAGTCATCCAACTGTATGTAGGATGGGATGGGATGGCGTAACGTCATTTTTAACGTAAACGTTTCCTCCAGCAAACCTTCAAACATTCCTTCCGACCACCTTCCTATCGTTGCAGTATGTACTGTTCCATATCTTTCAAAAACTGTCCTCAAATCAGACTCAGTCGCCTCAAATGGGACGTTTCGAATTTTTACCCAAACATAGTACCTGGATAAGTCGTGGAGACACACCGTCACTGCCGAGTTCACGTCCACAGGGACCTCCTGAAACCTGGTGACGACCCTCTCATATACATCGGCATTGCGAAGCTTAACGAATATCCTATATGCACCATTTAAAGCCACGCCACACAAATCGTCATTCTCCAATCCGAAGGTGTCTCTTATAATGGCAGGCAGTAGAACAGGAGCATTCTGGCCCAACACAGCCCCACGAGTCATCTGAATACACGCTGTGTTAACTCGGCGACGACCCAACTGCACCATGTTGTGAAAACTATAATGTCACAAGGCGCCGGTAGAGGCAGGCTGGTCGCACGTCCGCTCGACTCCAAGGTTGAGCGACGAATGAGGCTTACAGTGTTATTACATTAGCTAACAGAGCAGTGTGATCCGCATACAGTAGGAGTTTGCACTTGACACTGATGGGCATGTTGTTCACATAGGAATAAGAAGGGACCCAGAATAATACCTTGAGGAACTCTACATGCTATTGGCAGAGGTTCTGATTGTGTTTTGTTGATTTTGCAGTATACAGGATCTTCCTCGTGGCTGAAGAAAGCTCAACTTCTCTTGTCCGATAAGCTTTATTTTAACTTCTTATTGTAGACAGTTCTTTTCTTTTAGTCTGGATGCTAAAAGTTTAGATGCTTGCTTTGACAGACTGAGGTCAAGTATCAGATTATCGAGTTGTTCTTGGGAGAACTGCTGGAGTGTTGAACAAATGCTTACTTCATATTCACTTCCACTGCTATCACCTGTGTTACATCCTTAACCCTGAGTTTTATCTACATCTGACAACGGAAGGTCAGTCAGTTTTGTAAACGCTGGCATGGGAAAGTCTTCGCATTATGGCACAGGTCTCCTTGCTGACTCCAAATCAGGATATTCCCTCTTGACTTTCCTGACATTCAACATACAAAAATAACAATCATCGTGGTAGTTTTTCGGCTCTCTCCACACCATAGGCACACCGAAGTTTAAACTTTTACTTTGCCTATTTTTCCACTGTCATAAGCAATCTCCACAGGTTTTGCTAACCATATAGGGAGCCCAAAACGTGTCTGGTTCTCCAAAATAAGCTTGTTTTACAAACTCTGTGATGTTTTAACTTCGATTTTTCGAAGAGTATTCACCAAAAATGTAGCAAAATGTATTGGGATTGTTTAAACTAATTTTTTACTACATATACATTAAAATATATATATATATATATATATATATATATATATATATATATATATATATATATATATATATATATATATATATATATATATATATATATATATATATATATATATATATACTCGTTATGGACAAGTTCCCTGTTAACTGAGGGTAGGTATGCAATGTCTCACAACCTAGAGAAAATTAAGAAAACCTACTGACATTTTCGAATTAAGCAGACTCAAAATACCCTAAATACCTTCAAATAACTTTGGCACCGATTTTTTTTGTTGAACAGGGATACAATCAACAATAATAAAGTTATCCATAATAATCAACAATAAAAATATATTGTGAAACAATAATCATAAATAATTTGCATACAGAATACTTCTGGGTAAATTTAGAAAGGCTAGACAAGACTAAGCTGTTTATTAGAGGTGTAACGTCCACAAGAGAGCACGAATACACACTAAAATTAGTCGCAGGAATATGAGAAAGCATTTACTCAAAATAATAGTGCCAAAGTAGTATAATAAAGTGAGCAGTGACACAGTTGAAACGAGTTCCATTCAAGTGCTCAAAACGGGAGATGACGTTACTATTATTTCGTCAGTTGTTTAGAAGATATGGGACCAAGAGCTAGAACTCCCACCGGTCCTCCTCGTATGAACCTCTGTGATTGATTGGTGAACGTCTTTGTTAATATATCCCCCTAAAATTAAGTCCCTTATTTATGGTTCTAAATACACTGATTTTTTTTTCCAATCTCCAGAATGATTGGTAAAATACTTCTATAATCCAGTATTAATTCCGTCTCATGTTCTGGTGCTGGAGGTCATTACTGGGATAGTTTAACTCCTCACACAGGATAATCAATGGACGATCAGAGAAAATAAATAATTAATTACAGAGCCAGGACTATAAAACAGAAGCGGGCACATTCATCTTATAAAATATGACAGACAAATGCGGGAACACAATCCTGATTTACTGTATCTAAGGTTCATTAACGCCAGCCGCATTCAGAAGAATGCAGCCACACGGTCCAGATTTAATCTGTATAGTTAAGGTTCCAGAACAGCGGCCGCATTAAAACACAAAGCTTCATTAATCTCGCCGAGGCAAAGCGAAAGAATATACGAGGCAAACTTACCATGATCTAAAGCCCCATTATAAAAGACTTAGGTCCCAAATAATGAAAAGTACACGAAGGGAGTTATGAGCACTGAGGATAATATGTGGTACCTTCACACTGAGATTAATGGCTCCACGTTTTCCTTCCTATACTCAAAATAATGAGTAAAAATCCGAATGATTGCACTTTTTTTTCATAGGTTATTGTATAAACATAAATTTTTATTGGTATATTGCTCGTATCTTAAAATATTAACGGTTTTGATAACAATGGTATATTTCATAAGTCAAGCCACCTCTTCCTTGATACAAGGAAAAGGAATAATGGAGAGTGGTCATAAAGTATAATTTATAAATAAATATTATAAATATATATATATTATTTTTTTTATTAACACATTGGCCATTTCCCACCAAGGCAGGGTGGCCCGAAAAAAAAAACTTTCATCATCACTCACTCCATCACTGTCTTGCCAGATGCATGCTTACACTATAGTTATAAAACTCCAACATTAACACCCTCTTTCAGAGTGCCGGCACTGTACTTCCTATCTATCTCCAGGAATCAAGTCCGGCCTGCTGGTCCCTTTCACATATATATATAATATATATATATATATATATATATATATATATATATATATATATATATATATATATATATATAATATATATATATATATATTTGTCGTGTCTAATAGGTAAAACTGGTCAATTAGCAAGAACTCATTTAAAAAAAATTCATTTATATTGATGTAAAAATTAATAATTTTGTACCAAAAGAAACTTAGAAAACTTACCCAACCTTATTATAACAAGCGCAATTTAATTTAGCCTAATCCATTTAAACATATTTTAGATAAGTTTTCAGTAATTTATTAATAAACAGACAAAATGAAATATATTTTTTCCGTTAGGTTTAGAATAATATTTGCAAAAATTATTGAATTCACAAATTTTCGCTTCACTTATTTGGCAAGAAGAGCTTTGCTATTTAAGCCAACTCGCAAGTTTTACCTATTCGGCACGACATATATAGAGTAAAATTTAGCTATAAGAATTACATTAGTTTAGGTGAGGATTCTAAGTTAGCTTTAGTTCAAAAATAAAAATCTTTATATTATTGTCAATGAAAAAAATTATTCATCATCCTGTAAATGAATTTTTTAGAAATTTTTATTTTTAAGCGAGTTCTACCACTTCTGCAAATTCGGCTTATTTGGTACGACACACACACACACACACACACACACACACACACACACACACACACAGTATAGACCAGTGAAGAGGCAAGGCCAGGAGCTATGACTCGACCCCTGCAACCACAACTAGGTGAGTACAACTAGGTGAGTACACACACACACACACACACACACATGGTTCTGATAAGGAAGAATGGATGGAAGAGCAATGCAAAAAGATGTAACAAAGGTGGGAGAGCAAACTAGGTGAGCTTCCTGCAAAAATGGAGAAGAGGATGGATGCAGAGAAGAAGAAATGGGAATCACAAGCCGAAGCTGTAGAAGCCAGGATATGGGCTCAACAATATGAGGAGACATAGCATCTGAAGCAGGAACACATCTACTGAACGAGGAGCCCAATGGAAAGCAAGGAGACATGACTTACGCTAAGGCCCTATCAGTCCACCAATCAGTGCCGAGGAATGAAGTGGAGAAATGTTAGGAGCAGAGATAGCAATAGGGAAATGGGGAAAAGGTGTAGAGGGAGATAGGCCTCATGCAGAAGCACGACCATGCCACCAGAAGATACAGGAAAAGATAAAGGAGATAAAGGCCATGTACAAACGGGACCCAGAGACACAGAGAGAAAGGCAGTGAGAGGAGGAGATGGAGAAGTCTGTGTTTATTCATGGGCTTCAGAAGAGCAAGGGAAGGATACACAATGAAAGATGGAAGGAAGAAAAATCAGTAGATTGAAAACATCATCAAAGAAATATCTGAAGAGGACATGACTGTGATATTAAATTTTCAGAGAATTGGGAAGTACATGAAAGAGAGAAATCGGCCGGTCAAACTGATTTTCAAGACAGAAACGGTGTGGAACTGGATCATGCAAGAGAAACCACAGCTGAAGGAATCATCAACATACAAGAGGGTGTTCCTAGACCGAGACAGAACAAGAACAGAACAGCAGCTGAGGGAGAGGACACAGAAACGAAAGGGGCTAGGAAGAGAGACAAGAACAGAGACATTATAGGACAACCAGAACAGGGCAGAGCAATAAGCACAAACACACACAGAACCACCCCTAAAACCCCACAACCAAACATGCTATCCTAACAAACCACAATCCACACTTACAGCCCCCACCCCACACTATGCTATAGAATCCCACAGCACACTGCCAGGTCCCCCACCCTCACAGACCCCCTATAATACAGTGTTGGAGAGGAAACTGAAGGTATAGTACACCAACGCTGATGGAATAACGAATAAGTGGGAGGAGTTGCATGAAAGAGTCAATGAGGTATCACCGGACATCATAGCTCTCACAGAAACTAAGCTCACAGGAATAACAGATGCCATCTTTCCAACGGGATATCAGATCCTGAGAAAGAACAGATGGAACAGAGAGGGTGGAGGAGTGGCACTGCCCATCAAAAACCAATGGAATTTTGATGAGCTGGAGAGAAGAGACAGAGGAAAAGCTAGAGACTACATAATAGTAACACTTCAGTCTGGAGATCCCAAGGTGGTAATTGCAGTGATGTATAACCCACGAAAAACCAGCAGAAGGCCAAGGCAAGAGTATGATGAAAGTAATAGAGCGATGATTGACACACTGGCTGAAGTGGCCAGAAGGGCTCATGCGAGCAGGGCAAAGCTGCTGATCATGGGTGACTTCAATCACAAGGAAATCTCCTGGGAGAACCAGGAGCCACATGGGGCCCAGAAACGTGGAGAGCTAAAATGATGGAGGTGGTGCTGGAAAACCTCATGTACCAACACGTAACGGACACTACCAGAGAGATGAGAGGATGAACCAGCAAGACTGGAGCTACTGTTCACCTTGAGTAGTGCAGATATTGAGGACATCACATACGAAAGCCCCCTCGGGTCCAGTGACCACGTGGTTTGAATACATAGTAGAGTTACAAGTGCAGAGGGAAGCAGGAAGGGCAGGACGAATGAAGCGAAACTACAAGAGAAGGGACTACACAGACATAAAGAATTTTCTGCACGGGGTTCAGTGGGACAGAAAACTGGCAAGGAAGTAAGTAAACGAGATGATGGAATATGTGACAACAATATGCAAGGAAACTGAGGAGAGGTTTGTACCTAAGGGTAACAGAAATAATGAGAAAGACAGGATGAGCCCTTGGTTCACCCAAAGGCATAGAGAGGCTAAAACCAAGTGTGTCAGTGAATGGAAGAAGAATAGATGGCAAAGGACCCAGGAGAATAAGGAGAGCAGTCGCAGAACCAGAAATGAATATGCACAGGTAAGAAGGGAGACCCAAAGACAATACGAAAATGACATACCAACGAAAGCGAAATCTGACCCGAAGGTGTTGTACAGCCACATCAGGAGAAACACAACAGTCAAGGACCAGGTAATCAGGCTGAGGAAGGAAGGAGGAGAGATCACAAGAAACGACTGCGAAGTATGTGAGGAGCTCAACATGAGATTCAAAGAAGTGTTCACAAAGGAGACAGAAGGGACTCCAGAAAGACAGGGAGGTGGGGTACACATCAAGTGTTGGACACAATACATACAACCGAGGAAGAAGTGAAGAGGATGCTAGGCGATCTAGATATCTCAAAGGCGATGGGGCCGGATAGCATCTCTCCATGGGTCCTGAGAGAGGGAGCAGAGGAGCTATGAGTACCATTAACAATCTTCAACACATCTATCGAAACAGGGCGACTACCTGAGGTATGGAAGACAGCAAATGTAGTCCCAATTTTTAAAAAAGGAGATAGACATGAAGCATTAAACTACAGACCAATGTCACTGACATGTATAGTATGAAAAGTCATGTAGAAGATTATCAGGAGAAGAGTGGTGGAGCACCTAGAAAGAAATGAGCTTATTAGCGAGAGCCAGCACGGTTTCAGGGACGGAAAATCCTGTGTTACAAACCTACTGGATTTCTAAGTTAGGGTGACAGCAGTAAGACAAGAGAGAGAGGGGTGGGTAGATTGCGTTTCATTGGATTGTAGGAAGGCGTTTGACACAGTTCCCCACAACAGATTAGTGCAAAAGCTGGAGGACCAAGCAGGGATAACAGGGAAGGCACTGCAATGGATCAGGGAATAACTGTCAGGAAGACAACAGCGAGTCATGGTACGTGGCGAGGTGTCAGAGAGGGCGCCTGTGACGAGTATGGTTCCACAGGGCTCAGTCCTACGACCCGTGTTGTTTCTCGTATTTGTGAAAGACATGATGGAAGGAATAGACTCAGAAGTGTCCCTGTTTGCAAATGAAGTGAAGTTGATGAGAATTCAATCGGACAACGACCAGGCAGAACTACAAAGGGATCTGGACAGGCTGCAGGCCTGGTCCAGGAGTCCTGGAGCTCAACCTCACCAAGTTCAAAGTCATGAAGATTGGGGAAGGGCAAAGAAGACCGCAGATGGAGTACCGTCTAGGGGGCCAGAGATTACAAACCTCATTCAAAGAAAAGGATCTCGGGGTGAGTATAACACCGCACACATCTCCTGAGGTGCACATCAACCGAATAACTGCTGCAGCATACGGGCGTTTATCAAACCTAAGAACAGAATTCCGACATCTCAATAAGGAATCGTTCAGGACCCTATAAACTGTGTACGTTAGGCCTATATTGGAGTATGCAGCACTAGTTTGGAACCCACACCTAAGGGAAATCGACCTGACGACACTGGAGGATAGGAGAGATAGGGGGATATGATAACGACATATAGAATACTGAGAGAAATCGACAAGGTGGACAGAGACAGGATATTCCAGACAGAAAACTGACGTGCCAAATAAACCAAAATCACCTGTTCAGATTATATGGCACGATATATATGAAATGGGCTAATATGGGAAAGGGGTTTGCAATTTACCGAAACAAAATTATATTTAATTTTTTCAGTTATACAGACTATTTAGGCTTAAAAAATCGACTATCGCACATAAAGAAACGTCCGCTAAAACTGACTTAGTTCACATTATTGATGACATGACCGGACTTGCAATGCTTTAATTCTGTCTGTCTGTCTCTCGCTCTCTCGCGCGCGCTCTCCCTCCCCTTTCTTTCTCTTCGATTTCTCTCTTCTCTCTTGCCCCTCTCCCCTCCATTCTTCTTCCTTCCTTCCTCTCCCTCTATTCCTCTTTCTCCTTTTTCCTCCCTTCCTCTCTCTTGCTCCCTCCTTCCCTGTTTCTCCCTCTCTTAATGGAAATATTGAAAACTTTCCTGCTTGTCTATCCTTAATGGAGTGATGGTGGAGGGTGTATAGGAAGTGAGTAAGAGGGAGTGGTGGGTAGATGTGAGGGGGGATAGAAGGCAGGCATACTTTACTTGAGTAGGAGGGAGTGGTGGGTGGATGTGAGAGTGGGAGAAGGCAGGCATACTTTACTTGAGTAGGAGGGAGTGGTGGGTAGATGTGAGGGGGGATAGAAGGCAGGCATACTTTACTTGAGTAGGAGGGAGTGGTGGGTGGATGTGAGGGGGGATAGAAGGCAGGCATACCTTACGTGTATTTGACTAGGGCGACATAGACAAATTATACGTGCACCAGACCCAGGAGACTTGCAACGAGATTGTAAATACCAAGTATTCAATTCTTTAGGAAGCTGGTTGACTGACTGGGTGGATAGCTGACTAACTGACTGACTGGTTGGCTAGCTAACTGACTGACTACTTGGCTGGCTAACTGACTACCTGGCTGGGTGACAGAATGGTTGGCTGGCTAACTGACTGACTACCTGGCTGGGTGACTGAATGGTTGGCTGGCTGGCTGGCTGGATGGCAAACTGATTGACTGACTGACTGGTTGGCTGCCTGGCTGGCTAACTAACTGACTGCTTGGATGGCTAGCTGGCTGGCTGACTGACTGATTGACTGTCTGCCTTCCTGCTTGCCTGCCTACCTGCCTGCTGGCTCTGCGTTGCCTTACCTGCCCTGTCTTGCCCTGTCTACGCTTCTTGTAAACAATAATTTGATTTCTGGCAACATAATTTCTAGCTGGACACAAGAGCCTTGTCTCTACCACAACAAAGATAATGGACAGGTCCTGAACGAAACCTGGACCATACAAACTTGTGATTAATGTTTTATTGAGCGTATGATCGAACTGGACAGCCGTCCGATTTTTCGGATTTGGTCCACTTCATAGCAATTTTAATCGGACATCCCGATAAATGTTCATGTTGATCCTTTGTTCAGCCTCATTTTTTCGTTCGTTTTATTGGACATTCGCTCTATGGAGGTCTTTTCTGTCGGTCTTTGTGTGTGTGTGTGTGTGCGTGCGCGCACAACAACCACTATGAAAAAAATAATGAAATACCAAGAGCTTTCATGATTTCTCACATTATCAGGGAACTATAAAAATAAACGATCAACAAGAAGGCATATAAGGACGAGACTACACCTCGCGGCCATCTCACAACACCTGACTTTTTGTATTAATATTGATAGAATTATCGACAATATGTTAGGTAAAAAGACACAAGTGCAACTAATGTGACATTTTATCGTGGCAACGTTTCGCCCTCCATCAGCCTCGCTCATCTAAAGCATTCAGGCGACCTTCTCAACCGCATCAGAGACCCCTCAATCCGAAACAAGAAACTAAGAATTTTGGACGTAACTTCCCTCTTCACTAAAGTACCCACCACACACGCTATTAACATTCTACGACGCAAAGTCAATCAAAACTTTAATCTTCCTCTACATCTCAGAGATTTTGTTCACTTGATTGAACTCTGCATTAATTTCATGTTTTTCTTTCAATAACAGGTTCTGCAAACAAACCTATGGTATGGGAATGTGGGGTCCCATCAGCGCCGTCTTAGCCAACTTGTATATGGAGCACCTGGAACCTGAACACTTCACCTACATCATCCCCACCAGCGTCACTTGGTTACGTTATGTGGACGACGTCCTCATAATAACTCCCAAACGTTTTGATGTGCAGAATCTTCAGGCAAGGCTCAACGCAGCTGAACCGGCGATCCAGTTTACATTTGAAGAAGAGTCCAATGACAAGTTACCTTTTCTAGACGTCCTCATTCACAAAGAAGATAATCTAAGATTTCGAGTTTACCGAAAACCTACAAAGAGAAATGATCTCACACACTTCTATTCCAGTCAAGATGTTAAGACCAAGAGAGGCATCATCATCGGATTTTTCCTAAGAGCTTACCGAATTTGTACTCTTGAGTTTCTTGACGAGGAATGTACATACATACACCAAACCTTCACTGATTTACATTTTCCTTAATTTTTCATCAAAGACTGCAAGAAAAGAGCCCGTCACATCATTAATTCTCCACGCACCAACACCACTCCTAACAAAATTATAATCCTTCCCAACAGCCAGGTTGCATTGAACGTTTCTAAGGTACTGGCACAAACTAACACTAGAGTCGTCATCGCATCCAGCACTTCTCGCACTGGGTTTGATTGGTGTCGTGGGTACGGGAGTAAATTCTTTGGTAGCTTTGGGAAGCGGTGGTTTTGATAAGGCCTTGCCTTATATGGGCCAGTAGGCCTTCTGCAGTGTTCCTCCATTCTTATGTTCTTAATGGATGTTAAATTCTTCCCAAGTTTTACTAATTATAAATAAATTCAATTTCTATAAACCAAAAACTATATTCATAATATTTTCAAAAGTATTTTTTATGAGACTAGATTCTATTACAGTCCTCTCGACCATGGACTTACTAGACACAACTTTCTCAGCCTTTTGTAAATCAATTTAATGGTTAAAATCTCTCACATGAATAAACAGAGCATCAGAATCTTGTCCGCTTCTAATTCTATATTTATTGTGTTGTAATCTTAGTTCAAGACTTACCAATTTGAATTTAAGACACATGTGCAACATCTGGGTATCTTTATTGTAGACGTTTCGCCATCCAGTGGCTTTATCAATACAAATTCTAGGACATAATTTGAAGACAGTAGAACTATATACAAAAGATAAGGTAATCAGTCCCACGGCCTTGGAGTTTGTGTGAACAACACCGAAGTCTAGTAGTTTCAAGAGCAGAGGCAAGGAGCCTGGCGCTTATATACTAACGTCAGGTGGAAAGGGACGTGTAGCAGACGAGGGCATAGTCACTGGTAGGCGGGAGACCCCAGTGGAAGTAGGTCATACCCAAAGAGATGGGTTAGTTGTAGTAGTAGTTGCCGCGAAGGTTATGTATTGTATACCCTTCTTGTACAACTTACCAATTTGACTGTAATAAACTTTATTCCATATTTTACACACACACACACACATACTAGAATATGCAGCACCAGTCTGGAACCCACACCTGGTCAAGCACGTAAAGAAACTAGAGAAAGTGCAAAGGTTTGCGACAAGGTTAGTTCCACAACTCAGGGGTCTGTCCTATGAAGAAAGGTTGAGGGAAATAGGACTAACAACACTGGAGGAAAGAAGGGTCAGAGGAGACATGATAACGACATACAAAATACTGCGGGGAATCGACAAGGTAGACAGTGACAGGATATTCCAGAGAGGGAACAAAGAAACAAGGGGACACAACTGGAAGCTGAAGACTCAGATGAGTCAAAGGGATGTTAGGAAGCATTTCTTCAGCCATAGAGTAGTCAGGAAGTGGAATAGTCTAGAGAAGATATAGTGGAGGCAGGAACCATACATAGTTTTAAGACAAGGTATGATAAAGCTCATGGAGCAGGGCTAGCAGAGACCCAGTAGCGGACAGCTACTGTTCTTGCTAATTGACCAGTTTTACCTAATCGGCACGACATATATATATATATATATATATATATATATATATATATATATATATATATATATATATATATATATATACATATATATATATATATATATATATATATATATATACATATATACATATATACATATATATACATATATACATATATACATATATATACATATATATAATATATATATATATATATATATATATATATATATATATATATATATATATATATATATATATATATATATATATATATATATATATATATATCATTCTGAACATAACGAAAAATATATTTCATTGTGTTTGTTTATTATTAAATTAATGTTAACGTATCTAAAATATATTTAGTTGGGTTAGGCTAAATTAAATTGCGCTTGTTATAATAAGGTTAGGTAGGTTTTCTAAGTTTCTCTTGGTACAAATTTATAAATTCTTATATTAACATAAATTAAAAAAATATATCTTTAAACGTATAAGAGAAAATTTTAGAAAGGACCTAATTTTAGATGAGTTCTTGCTAATTGACCAGTTTTACCTAATCGGCACGACATATATATATATATATATATATATATATATATATATATATATATTGTATAGGTTTCCTTGCTGCCCTAATTCACACGGAATATACGTGTATTTGCGGCGATGCGCAAGCCGACCAATATGGTCTACATGGTCTTAACTGTTCCAAAACCAAGGGGTGGCATGCAAGACACAATGAAGTCAACGACATCATAAAGAGAACCCTTGCTACAGCTGGATGCCCAGCTGAGAGAGAGCCCCGATCACTAGCAGCCAACAATGCCCACAATCCAGCAAACCGCCCCGACGGGCAAGCTCTTAGCATGGCAAGCTCTTAGCATGGGACTATACCTGTGTGTCGACACTGGCTGACACCTACATCCATCACAGTGTCGGGCGACAGGGAGGAGCTGCTGACCACAGGAAGGAGTACAAGAT
This sequence comes from Cherax destructor, assembly GCA_009830355.1. NCBI lineage: Eukaryota > Metazoa > Arthropoda > Malacostraca > Decapoda > Parastacidae > Cherax > Cherax destructor. The sequence continues at coordinate 99,919 of WNWK01005598.1, forward strand.
CGGCAAGTACAGGGACATAAGCCAACAGTATCAATTTGTCCCAGTGGGATCGGAGATCTTGGGATCATGAGGAAAAATGCAACACGTTTCCTTAAAGAACTGGGTTCCAGACTCATCGACACCACCAGGGACCCAAGGGTAGCCACTTTCATGTTCCAGCGCCTCAGCGTGGCCATCCAGAGGGGAAATGCATACTGCGTACTGGGCTCACGTCCGGCTTCGTAGGAGCTGGAAGAGATTCATAATCTTTGATATATTGTACCAATGTATTCATGTTCATGTTTTGTGTTTTCTGTCAATGTATTCTGTCTATTAATAAAGCACTCATTCAATATATATATAGGGAGTGGTAGGAGAAGAAAATATTCTAACAGCTCCGGGGAGAACCTCGAGTTTTCCCTGTGGTACGTTTATTGTCTTCTCTGAGGATGAGGGTCTCCAGCAAGTTCTAGAGGTGGTACCTCCCTATATATTTATTAAATATATATATATATATATATATGTCGTGCCGATTAGGTAAAACTGGTCAATTAGCAAGAACTCATCTAAAATTAAGTCCTTTCTAAAATTTTCTCTTATACGTTTAAATATATATTTTTTTTCATTTATGTTAATATAAGAATTTATAATTTTGTACCAAGAGAAACTTTGAAAACCTACCTAACCTTATTACAACAAGCGCAATTTAATTTAGCCTAACCCAGCTAAATATATTTTATATACGTTAACATTAATTTAATAATAAACAAACACAATGAAATATATTTTTTTCGTTATGTTCAGAATGATTTTGGCGAAATTATTGCATACACAAATTTTCACTTGTCTTATATGGCAAGGAGAGCCTTGCTATTTAAGCCAAAATCGCAAGTTTTACCTAATCGGCACGACATATATATATATATATATATATATATATATTGTGAGAAATTATGTGCATGAATTTCACAGGTTCAATCCAGAATATTTCCACACATAACTGGGGAGAACTGTAGCACATCTAAAACAGATTACAATTACTGATATTGATGTACCTCTGAGACATGTGGAACTTTAGGAGTAATGAATCACCACATTACTCGTCCTTCTATGCCCACCGTCTCACCTCCCCAACTCACGTCTGGACCTTAGATTTATATGAACATATAAATCTTCAATTTTTATTATATAAAATATTTCTAGCCAGTAACTCTGGCTGTATTAAAAGTGAACTGTATATGATTAAGGAAAAATTATTGTGAACTTGACAACTAAGGATTTGTTTGTCTTATAAATTTTGTATACATTATACAAAAGGAAATATATCTTACCAAATTATGATATATCCTGACGTCTCCTTGTAGGCAGGTATCCTAATATTTGCGAATAACTAGTTACTTTACACTGGGAGATGAACATGCATATTACAATCAACGTGGTGGTCAGTTCTTCACCCCATTAACACCGCGTCTCACATTCTATTATCAACATTAATCTGACAGTTATTTAACAGATCTGGACCTTTCCATATACACTACACATTAGTTCTTCCTGTAATGGTAAATATTTGACAATAATATTTCCGTAGGCCCGATGACCCACGATTAATTAACATCACTCATTAGCACAATATACACATTATGTCATTTTCCATCTTTTTCCCGATACGTTTTGGTGTACCAATACATCTTCCCAATTAATTCAAAAACAGTTCCAGGTGTGCAATACATTTTCTTTGTTGAAATATTAAATTCTAAAAAAAAAAAATTTTCCTTACTTAATCAACTCTTTACAGTATATAAGAAAATTATAGAAAATATTTGTTCTCATGTGACAAACACTTTTTAAAAGTCACATTAATGGTACACAACTACACTATTTTGTATAAGCATTATTATCCCCATCAATTCTTACACACAAATTACAGGAAAATTATTAAAATTTTATGATTTTTTTTTTAGGTTAGGAGGTAGCGAGTAGGTATGAATGTTAGCTTCCATGTTGGGTTCCCTGTGTGGCGATACATAACAATGAAATTTACCTGAGTTAGGAAAATGTATGTGTATAATTAAGAATTGGTAGTTTAGTTATTTGTATCGTTGACTGTTTTTGTAATTCTGTAGGAATTCGTGACAGAAAATATGGGAATAAAATCTATTGAATATAAATTTTTCTGCGATTATAACTCAATAAATTTAGTGTTGATTTTCATTTCCTTATTATAGCAATTATGATTACTAATGTACATTGGACAATTGATAATTCATAATCCTCTGACTTCTTAATATTAATATTGGATCAAAGATATATATAATCTGTGTTGGTGGCAGCAATAATTGTAAAACACTGGGGATGTTGGGAATTTAATTAATAATCTTCTTTGTTTCAACTCATTAATTAGCTCAATCATTCCCCTATATAGCAACATTAATTCTGTATGGAATGGTCAGGCAGTCAGCTTATTGATGATAGGATTATTAATAATTGCTGGTGAATATTATATATAATCATTATTAATATATTCACTCATTACTCTTTCCTTACAGTATTTGGTGGCAAACAGGGAAGTAATTCTGGAGACTCCGAAATACATTTCCCAGGGTGTCCCGTAGCTCGATCGATAGCGCACTCAGCTCACACACTGAGGTCCGGAGTTCGAACCTCCTCCAGTACGGCTGAAAAACACTAGGGACGTGTTTCCATAAGACACCTGCTGTCCATGTTCACCCATCAGTAAAATGGGTACCTGGGAGTTAGTGGACTGGTGTGGGTCGCATCCTGGGACAAAACTGACCTAATTTGCCCGAAATGCTCACCATAACAAGGGGCTTTCTATATAGTAGTATGTCATTGATGTCAGTTAAGCCTGTATACCTTGTACATGTATTAGTAGAAATAAAGATATATTATTATTATTGTCTCGGTAGCACGTATACACTCATCACTACAACACGTCCACACACGTCACTGAATCACACACACAATCCTCACTTTATTACATCCTAGTTGATTCTGTAGCTCGTACACGCTCGGTACTGTAGCATTTCTGTATTCCTTATTGTAGTATGTCGACGCCTCTCACTGTAGCACTGTAGCACTTCCACATTTGTCACTGTAGCACGCCCACATTCGTCACTGTAGCACGTCCACATTCGTCACTGTAGCACACGTTCACATTTGTCACTGTAGCACGTCCACATTCGTCACTGTAGCACGTCCACATTCGTCACTGTAGCACGTGGACATTCGTCACTGTAGCAAGTCCACATGCGTCACTGTAGCAAGTCCACATGCGTCACTGTAGCACGTGGACATTCGTCACTGTAGCACGTCCACATTCGTCACTGTAGCAAGTCCACATTCGTCACTGTAGCACGTCCACATTCGTCACTGCAGCACGTTCACATTCGTCACTGTAGCAAGTCCACATTCGTCACTGTAGCAAGTCCACATTCGTCACTGTAGCAAGTCCACATTCGTCACTGTAGCACGTCCACATTCGTCACTGTAGCAAGTCCACATTCGTCACTGTAGCCAGTCCACATTCGTCACTGTAGCAAGTCCACATGCGTCACTGTAGCACGTGGACATTCGTCACTGTAGCAAGTCCACATGCGTCACTGTAGCACGTGGACATTCGTCACTGTAGCAAGTCCACATGCGTCACTGTAGCACGTGGACATTCGTCACTGTAGCAAGTCCACATGCGTCACTATAGCAAGTTCACATGCGTCCACATTCGTCACTAATGTAAAGGGTTTAGAAAACCGACAGGTTGGAGAATGAAACACTTGTGAAACATTTCGGAATCTTTATTGTGGAGACGTTTTGCCAGCCAGTAGCTTCTTCAGTCCAGTACTGAGAAGAATGGTGGAAGATGAGGAGTTTGAGATAATCAGTCCCTCAGACTGGATCGATGTGTTCAGTCCACAAATCTTGAGAGAAGTACAGCATATGCAAAGAGAAGTGGCTTATATTTTGCTCACAGGTGAGCTGAAGCAGCAGGAGGCGAAGTCATCAGTGAAAAAAATCAACTAGTGTAAGTGGGTCATGCTTATAGCTTAGGCAAGCGCTGAAGAATTCCCTCGCATTTATATGCTGTAATTATCCCAAGATTGATGGACTGAACACATCGACTCCACTCTGAGGGACTGACTACCTCAAACTCCTCTTCATCTTCCAACATTCTTCTCTGTATTGGGCAATTCTCAGAAAAAAATATTATTGAGTTTTTTTTTTTAACATGGATTGGAAGAAGTGGCATAGGGAGTGTTTTCCTAACGTTGGGATAGATTCCATCGTTAGCAGATTAGGTAACATCATTACTACTAATAATTTAAGCGACCTTATTATTTGCCTCATCAGTGAAGGAATTGATGTTGGGAAGAGTAGGACAGATGACCTGCTTACCGGGTACTGGACAACGACAGACATAATTAGTTAGTGAGAGATTCCTCTCATTGGCAGCATTTGGCCATGAGATGGTGTTGGGAAAAAATGGTTATTCCAGAGGAATTGGGGATATTTGCTGGCTGGACAAGAACCGTAAGGACATTTATTGATAAATGAGACTTCGTCTGTGGTGAAAATGACATGTGTGCCAGGAATGAGATGATTTATCTTGGGCAAAGATACCAGCATTAGCTAATTCAGTCGAGAGGACTGTTGGTGCTGTATGTCAGGTATGAATTGAAGGTATGGATGTTTGTTGGAAAAGATGGGATTCTGGTACCGTTGATGTAGACATAGCAAATTGTCAAGAAAGTGATTCTGATTGTTTTTAAAATATTTTTTTTTAAATGAATAAAATGAAACTGTTAATAACACCTAAGGTGATGAAAAGGAAACCCATTCAGAAACATCACGTAACCATAATAATAAAGATAGAGGAAAGGCAAAGGTGAAGAGAGAAAAAATTCAGAAGGAAAAATTTCCACAGAATCTCTTAAGTAAACTAGTTGAAATTGGTTGCGAGAGCGGGGCAGTTTTTTTAACTGATGCGATACCTTAGACATGGATTAATTTGAAGAATCAGAAAGTGTCTGCCAAATGCCACATTCAGAGGTTAAAATTGCTCCATGTTGACAGAAAAATCAAGGAGGAGGTTGGGGTGTCGCTGTATGTCCTAGAAAACTTGAATTCTTACATAAATACAGATTTAAATGCTGGAGGAACATACAGAATCTCTCCGGGAAGAATTTCTCGAGAGACCTGATATTAGGTGTAATCCGATCCCCGAGCTTATAAAGTGACCCTGGAGACTTATACGGGACGTAACTGTTAACGCTTAATGACTAGATAGAGCGGTAATTCTTGAGGGAGTTTAATATTAGCCAAAATGCCTGGAATTCTTTGACTAGAGTCCAACAATTTCCTAGAAGTATTCCTGGACGGCTTTTCTGAAGGAGTTTGTAACAGAACCAACCAGAGAAAGTAACCTGCTTGATCTGGTTTTGACTAAAACTGAGACATTAGTAAACTATCTTGAGATAAGAGAAGGATTTGCCACAAGTGATATGCAGTCAATTACATTTTACAGTAACTTGGAGACAGTAATGGACTTAGGGAACACGTGTCTAGCACTGACTTGGAATATCTGGCTAGATTCCTTCTACCAGAAACTGAACATAGTAGCGGAAAGAACTGCCATTATCACTTTTTTTTTCTTGGTAATGCACTCTGCATGCTGCCCAGAGCACATGTATCCACCAGAAAAGAAATTGGATGAAAAAAAGATGGTGTACAAAGGATGAAAAATGGATTAAAATATCTCTTGGGAGATTAAAATAGGAGAGAATATCTTTACCGATCAGTGTGTTTATAGTAAACATAATATAAAAAAGGCATAAAAAGAGGTAAACAAGAATATGGAATTTGCTGTTAAGATGCAAGTGAATCCAAGACAAATGTGAAAGGACTTTTTAATGTGTTCAAGACAAAGATGAGAGAAACAATGGGCTCACATAAAACTAAGTCTGAACAGTGATAATGAGGAGGAAATATGCTCTCTCTTCTTAGCTTTTATTTCCTTTGTTTTGACACAAGAAAACACAAATGATATCCCAGAAATAAATAATTAGAAAGATCCTGAAGAAAACAAGTTAATTTACAAGTCACTTGAGACATGGCCATCAAACACAAGAGTACTTAATGAGCGCAAGATGGAAATGAACCGCTAATTACATTGTTCATTATAACATTACTGCAAATGGGTGGCGCGCATGTCCACATTAATCACTGTAACACGTCGTATATCGTCACCTAAGACACGCACATTCTTCACTGTAGTACAGTTATTCCCGACACTAGCACGCCATTGCTAGTCACAGTAGCAAGCCCATACTTGTCACTTTAGCACTGTTACAATCTTCACGTCACACTCATCAATATAGTACGTTCATTCGTCACTATAGCACGCTCATTCGTCACTGTAGCACGTTTACTCGTCACTGTATGACGTTTACTGATCAGTATAGCACGTTCACTCGTCAGTATAGCACGTTCACTCGTCACAGTAGCAAGTTCACTCGTCATTGCAGCACGTTCACTCGTCACTACAGCACGTTCACTCGTCACTACAGCACGTTCACTCGTCACTACAGCACGTTCACTCGTCACTACAGCACGTTCACTCGTCACTACAGCACGTTCACTCGTCACTACAGCACGTTCACTCGTCACTACATCACGTTCACTCGTCACTACAGCACATTCACTCGTCACTACAGCAGTTTCACTCGTCACTACAGCACATTCACTCGTCACTACAGCACGTTCACTCGTCACTACAGCACGTTCACTCGTCACTACAGCACGTTCACTCGTCACTACAGCACGTTCACTCGTCACTACAGCACATTCACTCGTCACTACAGCACGTTCACTCGTCACTACAGCACGTTCACTCGTCACTACAGCACGTTCACTCGTCACTACAGCACGTTCACTCGTCACTACAGCACGTTCACTCGTCACTACAGCACGTTCACTCGTCACTACAGCACGTTCACTCGTCACATTCACTCGTCACCGTAGCACTTATTCACTTAGTGCAGCAAGTACACATTCTTCGAAATAACATTTACACATTCATCACTATAGTACCTAAGTACTCGCGCTCGTCACTGTAGCACATTCACACTGGCACTGCAGCAACACTCATCACTGTAGCGATAACCAATTCTTCGTGTTATCACAATATTTACTATAACACGTCCACACTCGTCACTGTAGCGTGTTCACACTCGTCACTGTAGCGTGTTCCCACTCGTCACTGTAGCTTGTCCACACTCGTCACTGTAGCGTGTCCACACTCGTCACTGTAGGGTGTTCACACTCGTCACTGTAGCTTGTTCACACTCGTCACTGTAGCGTGTCCACACTCGTCACTGTAGGGTGTTCACACTCGTCACTGTAGCATGTTCACACCTCACTGTAGCATGTTGACACTTCACTGTAGCATGTTCACACCTCACTGTAGCATGTTGACACTTCACTGTAGCATGTTCACACTACACTGTAGCATGTTGACACTTTATTGTAGTGTTCACATTCGTCACTAACAATCACTCGTCACTGTAGCAAGTTCACACTCGTCACTGTAACATACTCTCGTCACAGTAGCATATTGACACTTCACTGTAGCATGTTGACACTTCACTGTAGCATGTTGACACTTCACTACATCATGTTGACACTTCACTCTAGCATGTTGACACTTCACTGTAACATGTTGACACTTCACTGCAGCATGTTGACACTTCACTGTAACATGTTGACACTTCACTGTAGCATGTTGACACTTCACTGTAGCATGTTGACACTTCACTCTAGCATGTTGACACTTCACTGTAGCATGTTGACACTTCACTCTAGCATGTTGACACTTCACTGTAGCATGTTGACACTTCACTGTAGCATGTTGACACTTCACTGTAACATGTTGATACTTCACTGCAGCATGTTGACACTTCACTGTAGCATGTTGACACTTCACTGCAGCATGTTGATACTTCACAGTAGCATGTTGACACTTCACTGTAGCATGTTGACACTTCACTGCAGCATGTTGACACTTCACTCTAGCATGTTGACACTTCACTGTAACATGTTGACACTTCACTGCAGCATGTTGGCACTTCACTGTAACATGTTGACACTTCACTGTAGCATGTTGACACTTCACTGCAGCATGTTGACACTTCACTCTAGCATGTTGACACTTCACTTTAGCATGTTGACACTTCACTCTAGCATGTTGACACTTCACTGCAGCATGTTGACACTTCACTGCAGCATGTTGACACTTCACTGCAGCATGTTGATACTTCACTGTAGCATGTTGACACTTCACTGTAGCATGTTGACACTTCACTTTAGCATGTTGACACTTCACTCTATCATGTTGACACTTCACTGTAGCATGTTGACACTTCACTGTAGCATGTTGACACTTCACTGTAGCATGTTGACACTTCACTGCAGCATGTTGATACTTCACAGTAGCATGTTGACACTTCACTGTAGCATGTTGACACTTCACTGCAGCATGTTGACACCACTCTAGCATGTTGACACTTCACTGTAGCATGTTGACACTTCACTGTAGCATGTTGACACTTCACTTAAGCATGTTGACACTTCACTCTAGCATGTTGACACTTCACTGCAGCATGTTGACACTTCACTGCAGCATGTTGACACTTCACTGTAGCATGTTGACACTTCACTGAAGCATGTTGATACTTCACAGTAGCATGTTGACACTTCACTGTAGCATGTTGACACTTCACTACAGCATGTTGACACTTCACTCTAGCATGTTGACACTTCACTGTAACATGTTGACACTTCACTGCAGCATGTTGACACTTCACTGTAACATGTTGACACTTCACTGTAGCATGTTGACACTTCACTGTAGCATGTTGACACTTCACTCTAGCATGTTGACACTTCACTGTAGCATGTTGACACTTCACTCTAGCATGTTGACACTTCACTGTAGCATGTTGACACTTCACTGTAGCATGTTGACACTTCACTGTAACATGTTGATACTTCACTGCAGCATGTTGACACTTCACTGTAGCATGTTGACACTTCACTGCAGCATGTTGATACTTCACAGTAGCATGTTGGCACTTCACTGTAGCATGTTGACACTTCACTGCAGCATGTTGACACTTCACTCTAGCATGTTGACACTTCACTGTAACATGTTGACACTTCACTGCAGCATGTTGGCACTTCACTGTAACATGTTGACACTTCACTGTAGCATGTTGACACTTCACTGCAGCATGTTGACACTTCACTCTAGCATGTTGACACTTCACTGTAACATGTTGACACTTCACTCTAGCATGTTGACACTTCACTGCAGCATGTTGACACTTCACTGCAGCATGTTGACACTTTACTGTAGCATGTTGACACTTCACTTTAGCATGTTGACACTTCACTCTAGCATGTTGACACTTCACTGCAGCATGTTGACACTTCACTGCAGCATGTTGACACTTCACTGCAGCATGTTGATACTTCACTGTAGCATGTTGACACTTCACTGTAGCATGTTGACACTTCACTTTAGCATGTTGACACTTCACTCTATCATGTTGACACTTCACTGTAGCATGTTGACACTTCACTGTAGCATGTTGACACTTCACTGTAGCATGTTGACACTTCACTGCAGCATGTTGATACTTCACAGTAGCATGTTGACACTTCACTGTAGCATGTTGACACTTCACTGCAGCATGTTGACACCACTCTAGCATGTTGACACTTCACTGTAGCATGTTGACACTTCACTGTAGCATGTTGACACTTCACTTAAGCATGTTGACACTTCACTCTAGCATGTTGACTCGTCACTACAGCACATTCACTCGTCACTACAGCACGTTCACTCGTCACTACAGCACGTTCACTCGTCACTACAGCACGTTCACTCGTCACTACAGCACGTTCACTCGTCACTGAGCACGTTCACTCGTCACTAGCACGTTCCTCGTCACATTCACTCGTCACCGTAGCACTTATTCACTTAGTGCAGCAAGTACACATTCTTCGAAATAACATTTACACTTCATCACTATAGCACTAGTACTCGCGCTCGTCACTGTAGCACATTCACACTGGCACTGCAGCAAACACTCATCACTGTAGCGATAACCAATTCTTCGTGTTATCACAATATTTACTATAACACGTCCACACTCGTCACTGTAGCGTGTTCACACTCGTCACTGTAGCGTGTTCCCACTCGTCACTGTAGCTTGTCCACACTCGTCACTGTAGCGTGTCCACACTCGTCACTGTAGGGTGTTCACACTCGTCACTGTAGCTTGTTCACACTCGTCACTGTAGCGTGTCCACACTCGTCACTGTAGGGTGTTCACACTCGTCACTGTAGCATGTTCACACCTCACTGTAGCATGTTGACACTTCACTGTAGCATGTTCACACCTCACTGTAGCATGTTGACACTTCACTGTAGCATGTTCACACTACACTGTAGCATGTTGACACTTTATTGTAGTGTTCACATTCGTCACTAACAATCACTCGTCACTGTAGCAAGTTCACACTCGTCACTGTAACATACTCTCGTCACAGTAGCATATTGACACTTCACTGTAGCATGTTGACACTTCACTGCAGCATGTTGACACTTCACTGTAGCATGTTGACACTTCACTGCAGCATGTTGACACTTCACAGTAGCATGTTGACACTTCACTGTAGCATGTTGACACTTCACTGTAGCATGTTGACACTTCACTGTAGCATGTTGACACTTCACTGCAGCATGTTGACACTTCACTGCAGCATGTTGACACTTCACTGCAGCATGTTGACACTTCACTGCAGCATGTTGATACTTCACTGTAGCATGTTGACACTTCACTGTAGCATGTTGACACTTCACTTTAGCATGTTGACACTTCACTCTAGCATGTTGACACTTCACTGTAGCATGTTGACACTTCACTGTAGCATGTTGACACTTCACTGTAGCATGTTGACACTTCACTGCAGCATGTTGATACTTCACAGTAGCAAGTTGACACTTCACTGTAGCATGTTGACACTTCACTGCAGCATGTTGACACTTCACTCTAGCATGTTGACACTTCACTGTAGCATGTTGACACTTCACTGTAGCATGTTGACACTTCACTGTAGCATGTTGACACTTCACTTTAGCATGTTGACACTTCACTCTAGCATGTTGACACTTCACTGCAGCATGTTGACACTTCACTGCAGCATGTTGACACTTCACTGCAGCATGTTGATACTTCACTGCATCATGTTGACACTTCACTGTAGCATGTTGACACTTCACTGTAGCATGTTGACACTTCACTATAGCATGTTGACACTTCACTGCATCATGTTGACACTTCACTGTAACATGTTGACACTTCACTGCAGCATGTTGACACTTCACTGCAGCATGTTGACACTTCACTGCAGCATGTTGACACTTCACTGAGTGCAAATGCTTGCAACGTAATCACTTTACAAATAATTATCATTACTGCACCTTTTCTTTCTTCTCTTTTCATTACATTTCTTTGCTAATAAAATTAAGTCAATCTCGTGCAGCTCTCTCCAAAAATATTTCTTTGACTAATTTGGAGTATTTAATTAACATGAGTTACGAATTCTCTTTCTGATGCGACTTCATTTTTGGAATTTACTGTAGAATTTCATGTCGTCGCCTTGTCATGATTTAAATATTCCCTATGGTGAAAATTTGATTTAATTATATCATTAACTTGTTCGCTAACCATATTGTTCTCTGCTTTGTATATATTTGTCCATCTTGGCTCTTCTCTGGTGGTGATCTATGTATTTCTTTAGATCAAACACTGCCAAGTTGTATTCCATAATTTAAAAAAAATATGTAACTCCACACTCCCATATCGTGATTGCTTTGACCTCATCCTCTTTTTTTGGAAAATTGCAAGGTCCTGATGATGTGTTGATTGAAACACGAAAGGCCTAGAGCTATCATTAAGCTCCCCGTGGTTGTTTTGCACACACAACACACACACACACACACACACACACACACACACACACACACACACACACACACACACACACACACACACACACACACACACACACACACACACATATATATATATATATATATATATATATATATATATATATATATATATATATATATATATATATATATATATATATATAATCTTCCAGTCCACAGCAGGATACGAGCCTACACACACTGCATCAAAGTACGTAGTGCTTACGCCACTCGGAGTGATGACTCACATTATCAAGTACCTATAAAAATAATAGAACAGCAAAATGCTTATAATGCTGAGATATCACCTGACATACGACACTACACCCGTCCATGTGTGATGAGAGTGCGAGTCTGAAGGACCTGTCATGCATAGCATAAATTCTTACCAGGTTCTATTAATTATAAATCAATCTAATTTGTATAATCCTACAAAAATATTCATATTAAAATCATATTAATTTAGTTATGTTGTTCAAATATGTAGACGATATTCTTTGCCTTGGGCCTAGAGGTCACAATATTGATGAGTTTCTACCTAGACTCAGTGGTCTAGTACTTTCCATTAAATTAACAACAGAGTATAAAACAGACAACACTATACCTTTACTAGATGTTTTAATGCATCATGTTGGCAGAAAATTCAAATTTACAGTTTACAGGAAGTTAACCAATAAGTCGTCACGCATTCACTATTATTCCACTCATGAATCTAGGGTTAAAATAATTGCTTACCTTACAATGTTCCTGTTATCCTTACGTATCTGCAGCCTGATGTATTGAAAAGATGGAATCAATAAAATATTTAACATAGCCACAAAACTGAGATATCCCAGGGATTTTGTTGAGAAGGCATTATTGTCAGCTGGGAAGACATTTTACAGGACTGAACATAAAGAAATACCTGCCATGAAAAATGAACTGATTTTACGCTACAATGAGAATTTGGATAGCCTGTGTGAGGCAATAAATTTTTTTTCAATATAAACATTGCCTTCAAAAACACTGGGTCAGTGAAAGAGGATGATTAAGAACACACACCATCTAATAGTGAGGGTGGTGTTTATGAGGTCCCATGCACTCTCATATATTGGTGAAACGGGTAAACCTTTGTAAAACAGATTAACCTTATATAACTCAAGTAATGGGTTGTACAAACATGATAGTTATTTAGTGGAGTCTGTTGTGCACAACCTTAATCAGTAGTGCTATACAAAACTGCAGGATTGTTCATTATGCCATGGGGCCTCTTGAGGAATTGGTGACTTTAGATTTCACTGCACCTAACACGTTTCGTCCGTCTTGAACTGACTTTGTCCATCAGTATAATATATAACCATTAGGAGTAAACCCATTTAGCTACAGCTGTATGATGGTATCGTACGTTTACAGGTACACAAGGTTAAGTGGCTGCAATCAGTAGCTGCAATATGGTCGGTATAATATATAACCATTAATAGTAAACCCATTTAGGAGCAATTATATAAAGGTACTGTATGGCTACAGGTGCACAAGTAAAGTGATTGCAATAAGGTGATTGCAACTTGCTTAGTGGATTACAACCCAACAGGGTTAGGGTGTTAGTTGGTGATAAAGTAAAATCGGAAAATTCATGAATTGCTGTACACTAACAGCACCTTTCAAACCAGGTGAAATTGCTGACCTAGAAAATGTACAGAGAACCTTCACGGCACACATAACTGTGATAAAACACCTCAATTACTGGGAACGCTTGAAGTTCCTAAACCTGTACTCCCTAGAACGCAGCGGGAGAGATACATTATTATATACACTTGGAAAATCCTAGAGGGATTAGTACCAAACTTGCACACGAGTGTCACTTCCTACGAAAGAAAAAGACTCGGCAGACTACGCAACATCCCCCAATGAAAAGCAGGGGTGCCACTAGCACGTTGAGAGACAACATAATAAGTGTCAGGGACCCAAGACTGTTTAACTGCCTCCCAGCCTACATAAGGGGGATTACCAATAGACCCCTGGCTGTCTTCAAGCAGGCACTGGACAGGCACCTAAAGTCGTTACCTGATCAGCCGGGCTGTGGTTCGTACGTCGGACTGCGTGCGGCAAGCAGTAACAGCCTGGTTGATCAGGCTCTGATCCACCATGAGGCCTGGTCACAGACCGGGCCGCGGGGGCGTTGACCCCCTGAACTCTCTCCAGGTAAACTAAAGGTGGGAGGTGATGAGTGTGTCTCCGACCAGTGGTCACTCACTTGACTTACGGCTCCCATCAAATCTGTAAGTATTCGTTCCACTCCCGTCTAAATTATTATATGTTTTGGATTATTTTTTTTCAATAAGAGCTTCACTCTTGTTTAGGGTTTTAGACTCCAATTTATTCCTGTCTAGATTTGAATTTACGAAGTGTTATGTCATCTTTTAATGCTCACCATATCTTTTAAAGGTTGTACGCCTATCGTGTGAGTGATTTCTAGATTGGTGTGTAACTTTGTGTTTTCTTTCTTTTAGCCTTGACTGTCGACTTGGGTCATTCGACAGAGGCGAGATATAGAAGGGCAACCTAGATCTTTAAAAGGTCAGAGACGTCACTTTGACATCTCTACCTACACTGGTCCCCCTTCCACACGTAGCCGTCCACCTAGTCAGCTACACAACATTCAAGCAGCCTTCTCCCTGTTATAACCCCCAGCGTTTCATGGTGGTTCTTTACTGGCGACTTAACTGCTTCAAGTGTTGTGGTGGTCAGAGGATAATAGTCAACCTCTGTTTGCCAGAATCTTTACTCGTGTTAGGGATAGTCTTCTGTTTCAACAGTAACGTCCACCTGTGACCCCCCACCTCCCATCATCAACAGCTACGTGCCTCCAATACGTCATTTTGTGTACATATTAGCTTTGAATCACTGATCATTTATATATTTCATTTTTGCTTAAAGTATTATTAATTTCATGTTTATGTGTTTTATATTCTTTGCTAAATTAATAAAATTGTTTATCTTATGTTATTATTGATTTTTCTAATTTTATTTCCATAAGGAGGAACCAGCCTTATCGAATACTCTTTGAGGGTCTGATAGGGCTGCATGAACCTTCACAAAGGGTTACAATTTAACTGACAAAGGAGAATATTTACTTGCAGTAAGTTCAAAGGGACAGTTCACCTCAGGAACTCAGATTCTAGTCACAGATCCCAAGACCTATACAGCACGAGCACTGCTCCAAGCCAGTACTCTGCCTAGAGTCTCCAACAGTCTCTCCCCAAGAGACTCCAGCAGCCCCCTCGAACAGCTCTGCACACAGGCCAGAGCTCCACCAGAATCTCCTCTCTAACTGTTTCCTAGAGCTTATATCGCCCTGCCTGCATCCCCTTTTAACCCCAGGTTTTGGGGTTCACCCTCCATGGGTAACACCACGTGTGTTAAGACCTGGCACCTTCAGTTATGACACCAAGGGCAGACTTCTTGAACAATGAGACCTGAGACAACCAGCGCCAGGATTTTTCTATATTTCCCACACCTCTCTGCTAAGGCAAGGGCTGTGATAATTTACACTGGTTGGCAAGGTCAGCCTGTGACCTCAATGGACCTACATCACATTATTATAATCATGGGGAGCGCTAAACCCGTGAAATTGTAGAATGCATGTAATGGGGACGGAAGGTATTCAGGCTCAATTCAGGGAACCGAAGCATATATCCAATTTCCTAGATCAAGAACCCCTCATCTTTTGCACCCTGCCAAACTAATCTCACATTTGCAGCTTCTTTACCGTAATTACCAAAAGCACTGTCTACATTAAATATCAGTTGCGAACAATTTTACAATCCCATCTTTATATATACACTGCAATTCTGATAACACTGGTCAACAACCAAAATGCTTCCGAGATCAGAGTAGCAATTTCCAACTAATTTTAGGTCACTGATAATGAATATCATGGTTAAAATTGTTTGTTAGCTCTACTTTTCAATATACACCTACGTGTCACAACAGGTTGCAACAGGCTTGCGGCAGTGTGTTTCTTACCAACACTCACAGTCTCACTGACCTTCATTATTGTTCCAGCAGTCATAGAAGGTGGTTGTGATGTGCAAGTTTATATTTTGAAGTGAAAGGTTGGTGATTTTCTTAGCCAAACACTTTTTAAACTTATAATAAATATTCACTAAGCAAACAATTGATATGCATGTGAGGCCAGAGGCAGTCTCAGGAGAGACTGGCCACCTCGTCAATCATTGGAGTCTGGGATGAAAAATGTTCAACATCCACCTCTCATTGAACCAAACAAAATTTTGCTATCACCACTACACATAAAACTGGGGCTCATGATCAAATCCGGTCAGGGATTCAAGTATTTAACATCAAAATTCCCCTCACTGAGCGACGCTAAGATAAGAGAGGGAGTCTTCAATGGTCCTCAGATTCGAGAGCTTCTTAAAGATGGTGACTTTGAATCAGACCTTCTTGGGGAGGAGAAAGCTGCTTGGGAAGCATTCAAGTTAGTCGCGAAGGGATTTCTCGGAAACAGAAGGGAAGGCAACTATGAATAATTGGTGGAAAACCTCATCAAGGCTTACAAGAACATGGGATGTAACAAGTCACTTATAATCCACTTTTTGGACTCATATTTAGACTTCTTTCCAGCGAACTGTGGGGCAGTTAATGACGAACATGGTGAAAGGTTTCACCAAGATATTTCAACCATGGACAAATGGTACCATGGCAAATGGGGCACAAGAATGCTTGCAGACTATTGCTGGACACTGGCAAGAGATGATTCTTCAGCCCACTATAAGCGTCAAGCAAAAAGGCAGAAAGTAGGTACGGATTAGAGTTTAAACCAAACTGACACATATTGTACGTTATAATCAAATAATCAAATATTACATGTCTCGTATCTCTAAACCTGTAACCATAAAGCATTTTTCAAGGTGATATTTGGATTCAGGACATGAAAATACTTAAGAATTAACTAATCTCATTTAAGTTGCAGACTACTTTTCAAAAATTGTTGACCAGTGTATGAGGAACTCCTAAGTCTTCTTCGCATCCAGTTTGATTAAGATCTACATTATTTAGTTTCTAAGTGCTACATATATTTTCATTTTCCAAGATTAGAACCTTACATCTTCCTGCGTTAAGGACCATTAAGTTCTATAAAGGAAAGAAGGAAGAGTGGAAGGAAGGGAGGGAGGAAAGCGGTCAAGAGTTTCTAATGAACAAAAACAAAAGTTTGTATGCCTCTGCTCATGTATGAGTGTGTATATGCATTCAGCTGCAAATGTATATTTGGGTCACCCTGCCTCGGTGGGAGACGGCCGACTTGTTGAAAAAAAAAAAAAAAAAAAATGCATACACATATATCTGAATATGCATATGTATACTTGTGTGAGTATTTGTGTTCGAATGTATATAGCTGGCAATATTTCGTGATCATACATAACTATGCATTACAAGCTTCAAGGATAACAAGTTTGTGAAAGTCAACATACACAACTCTCCTTGTCTTCATAAAATTACTCTCAATTAGTTTTCTTTAATACGTGATATGTATGCAAGGGATGGGGTTCATCTCTCTGGGGCTGGAGTGGTTGCATTAGCCAATTCGATTGAAGGGGTCATTGGAGACTTGTCTAGGACTTTAAACTGATAGATTATAGAGGTATGGGTGTTTGTGGGAAACAATCAGGCTGTGGTATTAGGCCTGGAAACAGCAGATATTACCAGGATACCCCAGGGTTATGTTTAAAAGATAAGATTCAAAATAAAGTTGTTTGTAAATGCAAAACAATTGATCAACAAACAAAGAGAGATAGTAGAGGGCAACGAGTGACTAGCTCCCTTGAGGTTTACTATACAAATAGTAGGAGTCTAAGAAATAAGATAGATGAGCTAAGATTACTTGCAAGTGCAGGTAATATAGATATTATTGCTATAACAGAGACCTGGTTCAACCTGAAAGATAGATAAATGCCTTCCGAGTGCAACATTCAGGGTTACAAACTATTCCACAC